>JANJGN010000009.1:104668866-104716366 GCA_026770705.1 Isurus oxyrinchus
GTGTGTGAGTGTGTCTGTGACTGTGTGTGAGTGTGTGTGTATGTGTATGTGTGTGTGTCAGTAACTGTGTGTGTGTGTATTTGTCTGTGTGGCTATTACTGTGTGTGTGTATGGCTGTGGGTGTCTGTGCCTGTGTGTGTGTCTGTCTGTAACTGTGTGTATGTGTGTTTGTCTGTCTGTCTGTGAGTGTCTGTGACCATGTGTGTGTATGTGACTCTGTGTGTGTGTGTGTATATATATATATATGAGTGTGTGACTGTGCATGTGTGTGTGTGGCTCTGTGTGTATGTGTGTCTGTCTGTGACTATGTTTGTGTGTCTGTGAGTGTCTGTGACTGTGTGTGTGTCTGTGACTGTGTATGTGTGGCTGGGACTGTATGTGTGTGCCTGTGTGTCTGTGATTATGTGTGTGTGTTTGTGTGTGTGTGTGTGTGTGTCTGTGACTCTGTCTGTGCCTGTGTGTCTGTGGCTGTGTATGTGTGTGTGTCTGGGACTGTGTGTGTTTCTGCGACTAGTGTGTGTCTGTAAGAGTGTTTGTGTGTCTGTGAATGTGTGTGTGAGAGTGTGTGTGTGTGTCCGTGACTGTATTTGTGCGTATGTGTGTCTGAGAATGTGTGTGTGGGTCCGAGACTATGTCTGTGTGTGTGTGTGTGATCATGTGTGTGTGTCTGTGATCGTGTATGTGTGTCTGTGGCTCTGTGTGCATGTGTGTCTGTCTGTGACTGTGTTTGTATGTCTGTGAGAGTCGGTGACTTTGTATCTGTCTGTCTGTGACTGTGTTTGTATGTGTGTATCTGTGTGTGTGTGTCTGTGTGCCTGTGACTGTGTGCGTGTGTGTATGTGTGACTGTATGTCTGTGACTGTGTGTGTGTCTATGGCTCTGTGTACATGTGTGCCTGTCTGTGACTGTGATTGTGTGTCTGTGAGTGCCTGTGAATCTGTGTACGTGCGTGTGTGTATCTGTTTCTGACTCTGTGTGTGTGTGTGTATGTGTGTATGTGTGTCTGGGGCTGTGTGTATGTGACTCTGTGTGTGTATCTGTGACTGTGTGTCAGAGTGTGTGTGTGCATGTGTGTGTGAGTGTACCTGTGACTGTGTGTGTGTGTGTGTGTCTGTGATTGTGTGTTTGTGTGTGTGTGTGTGTGTGTGTGTCTGTATGTGTATGTGTATGTGTGTGTGTCAGTGACTGTGCATGTGTGTATGTGTCTGCGTGGCTGTTACTGTGTGTGTGTGTGTATGCCAGTGTGTGTCTGTGCCTGTGTGTGTGTGTGTGTGTCTGTAACTGTGTGTATGTGTGTGGGTCTGTGTGTCTGTGACTGTGTGTATGTCTGTGACTGTGTGTGTGTGTGTGTGTGTGACTGTGTGTGCTTGTGTGCGTGTGCGACTGTACATGTGTGTGGCTCTGTGTGCATGTGTGTCTGTCTTTGACTGTGTTTGTATGTCTGTGAGTGTGTGTGTGGCTGGGACTGTGTGTGTGTGCCTGTGTGTCTGTGACTATGTGTGTGTGAGTGTGTGTGTGTGTCTGTGACTCTGCATGTGCCTGTGTGTCTGTGGCTGTGTAGGTGTTTGTGTCTGGGACTGTGTGCATGTGTGTGTGTGTGTCTGTGACTTGTGTGTGTCTACGAGAGTGTTTGTGTGTCTGTGACTGTGTGTGTGAGTGCGTGTGTGTGTCTGCGACTGTGTGTGTGTGTGTCTGCGTGTCTGCACCTGTGTGTGTATGTGTGTCTGTGACTGTGTACATGTGTGTGTGTGACTGTGCGGTGTGTGACTGTGTGTGTTACTGTGTGTGTGTGTGTGTGTGTGTGTGTTTGTCTGTGGCTCTGTGTAAGTGTGTGCCCGTCTGTGACTGTGATTGCATGTCTGTGAGTGTCTGTGACTCTGCGCGCGTGTATGTGTATCAGTCTGTGACGTTGTGTGTGTGTGTATGTGTGTGTTTGTGTGTGTATGGGGCTGTGTGTGTGTCTGTATGTCTTGACTTTGTGTGTGAATCTGTGACTGTGTTTCTGTGTGTGTGTCAGAGTCTGTTTATGTTTGTGTGTGCGTGTGTGTGAGTGTGCCTGTGACTGTGTGTGAGTGTGTGTGTATGTGTATGTGTGTGTGTCAGTAACTGTGCGTGTGTGTATTTGTATGCGAGGCTGTTACTGTGTGTGTATATGGCTGTGGGTTTCTGTGCCTGTGTGTGTGTGTCTGTCTGTCTGTAACTGTGTGTATATGTGTTTGTCTGTGTCTGTGACTGTGTGTATGCCTGTGACTGTGTGTGTGTGTGACTGTGTGTGCGTGTGTGTCTGTATGTCTGTACGTGTGTGTGTATGTGACACTGTGTCTGTGTGTGTGTGTGTGTGTGTGTGTGTGTATGTGAGTGTGTGACTGTGTGTGTGTGTGTGTGGCTCTGTGTGCGTGTGTGTCTGTTTGTGACTGTGTTTGTGTGTCTGTGAGTGTCTGTGACTGTGTGTGTGTCTGTGACTATGTACGTGTGGCTGGGACTGTGTGTGTGTGTGTGTGACTGTGTGTCCGTGACTATGTGTGTGTGTGTGTGTGTGTGTGTGTGTGTGTGTGTGTGTGTGTGTGTGTGTGTGTCTGTGACTCTCTGTGTGCCTGTGTGTCTGTGGCTGTGTATGTGTGTGTGTCTGGGACTGTGTGTGTGTCTGCGACTAGAGTGTGTCTGTAAGAGTGTTTGTGTGTGTGTGACTGTGTGTGTGTGACTGTGTGTGTGTGTCTGTGACTGTATTTGTGTGTATGTGTGTCTGTGAATGTGTGTGTGGGTCTGAGACTATGCGTGTGTGTGTGTGATCATGTGTGTGTGTGTGATCGTGTATGTGTGTCTGTGGCTCTGTGTGCATGTGTGTCTGTCTGTGACTGTGTTTGTGTGTCTGTGAGTGTTCGTAACTGTGTGTGTGTCTGTCTGTCTGTCTGTGACTGTGTGTGTGTGTGTGTGTGTGTGTGTGTGTGTGTGTGTGTGTGAGTATGTGGGACTGTCTGTGTCTCTGTGACTGTGTGCGTATGTGTGCATCTGTGTGCCTGTGACTGTGTGCGTGTGTGTGACTGTGTGTCTGTAACTGTGTGTGTGTGTGTGTGTTTCTGGCTCTGTGTACATGTGTGCCTGTCTGTGACTGAGATTGCGTGTCTGTGAGTGTCTGTGACTGTGCATGTGTGCGTGTGTGTATCTGTCTGTGACTCTGTGTGTGTGTGTGTCTGGGGCTGTGCGTATGTGACTCTGTGTGTGTATCTGTAACTGTGTTTGTGTGTGTGTGTCAGAGTCTGTGTGTGTGTGTGTGCGTGTGTGTGTGAGTGTGCCTGTGACTTTGTGTGTCTGTGACTGTGTGTATTTGTGTGGGTCTGTGTGTCTGTGACTGAGTGTGTATGTCTGTGACTGTGTGTGTGTGTGTGACTGTGTGTGCTTGTGTGTGTGTACGACTGTACGTGTGTGTGTGTGTGTGGCTCTGTGTGCGTGTGTGTCTGTCTTTGACTGTGTTTGTATGTCTGTGAGTGTGTGTGTGGCTGGGACTGTGTGTGTGTGCCTGTGTGTCTGTGACTATGTGTGTGTGAGTGTGTGTGTGTGTGTCCGTGACTCTGCATGTGCCTGTGTGTCTGTGGCTGTGTATGTGTGTGTGTGTGGGACTGTGTGCATGTGTGTGTGTGTCTGTGACTTGTGTGTGTCTACGAGAGTGTTTGTGTGTCTGTGACTGTGTGTGAGAGTGCGTGTGTGTGTCTGCGACTGTGTGTGTGTGTCTGTGTGTCTGTGCCTGTGTGTGTATGTGTGTCTGTGACTGTGTGCATGTGTGTGTGTGACTGTGTGGTGTGTGACTGTGTGTGTGTGTGACTGTGTGTGTGTGTGACTGTGTGTTTGTGTGTGTGTGTGTGTGTGTGCGTGTGGCTGTGACTACGTGCCTGTGTCTGTGACTGTATTTGTGTGTATGTGTGTCTGCAAATGTGTGTGTGGGTCTGAGACTATGTGTGTGTGTGTGTGATTGTGTTTGTGTGATCGTGTATGTGTGTCTGTGACTGTGAGCGCATGCGTGTGTGTATCTGTCTGTGACTCTGTGTGTGTGTGTGTCTGGGGCTGTGTGTATGTGACTCTGTGTGTGTATCTGTGACTGTGTGTGTGTGTGTTTGACTGTGCCTGTGACTTTGTGTGCATGAGTGTGTCTGTGATTGTGTGTGTGTGTGTGTGCGTTTATGTGTATGTGTGTGTGTCAGTGACTGTGCGTGTGTGTATGTGTCTGCGTGGCTGTTACTGTGTGTGTGTATGCCTGTGTGTGTCTGCGCCTGTGTGTGTGTGTCTGTAACTGTGTGTATGTGTGTGGGTCTGTGTGTCTGTGATTGTGTGTGTGTGTGTGTGTGAGTGTGTGTGTGACTGTACGTATGTGTGTGGCTCTGTGTGCGTGTGTGTCTGGTGCGACTGTATTTGTATGTCTGTGAGTGTGTGTGGCTATGACTGTGTGTGTGTGCCTGTGTGTCTGTGGCTGTGTATGTGTGTGTGTGTCTGGGACTGTGTCCGTGTGTGTTTGTGTCTGTGACTTGTGTGTGTCTATGAGAGTGTTTGTGTGTCTGTGACTGTGTGTGTGAGTGTGTGTGTGTGTCTGTGACTGTATTTGTGTGTATGTGTGTCTGTGAGTGTGTGTGTATATCTGTGACTGTGTGTGTGGGTATGTCTGTGTGTCTGTGACTGTGTGTGTGTATCCCTGTGTATGTGTGTGTCTGTGTGTGTAAGACTGTGTTTGTGTGTGTGTGTGGCTGTGACTATGTGCCTGTGTCTGTGATTGTTTTTGTGCATGTGTGAGTGTGTCTGTGACTGTGTGTGTGGGTCTGAGACTATGTGTGTGTGTGATCATGTGTGTCTGTGCCTCTGTATGCATGTGTGTCTGTCTGTGACTTGTGTTTGTCTGTCTGTGAGTGTCCGTGACTGTGTGTGTGTGTGTCTGTCTGTGACTGTGTGTGTGTGTGTGTGTGTGTGTGTGTGTGTGTGAGTATGTGGGACTGTGTATGTGTGTGTGTGTCTGTGGGTGTCTGTGTGTCTGTGCCTGTGTTTGTATGTGTGTCTGAGACTCTGTGTGTGTGTGTGTGTGTGTGTGTGACTGTGTGTGTGTGTGTGACTGTATGTGTGTGCAACTGTACGTGTGTGTGTGTGTTTGTGGCTCTGTGTGCATGTGTGTCAGTCTGTGACTGTGTTTGTATGTCTGTGAGTGTGTGTGTGTGGCTGGGACTGTGTGTGTGTGCCAGTGTGTTTGTGACTCTGTGTGTGCCTGTGTGTCTGTGGCTGTGTATCTGTGTGTGTCTGGGACTGTGTGCATTTGTGTGTGTCTGTGACTTGTGTGTGTCTATGAGAGTGTTTGTGTGTCTGTGACTGTGTGTGTGTGTGTGTGTGTGTGTGTGTGTGTGTTTGTGTCTGTGACTGTGCGTGAGTGTGTGTGTGTTTGTGTGACTGTATTTGTGTGTATGTGTGTCTGTGAGTGTGTGTGCATATCTGTGACTGTTTGTGTGTGTGTGTGTGTGTGTGTCAGTGACTGTGTGTTTGTGAGTGTCTGTGTCTCTGTGACTGTGTGTATCCCTGTGTATGTGGGTGTCTGTGTGTGTGTGTAAGACTGTGTTTGTGTGTGTGGCTGTGACTATGTGCCTGTGTCTGTGACTGTGTTTGTGCATGTGTGAGTGTGTCTGTGACTGTGTGTGTGTGTGTGTGTGTGTGTGTGTGTGTGTGACTCTGTGTGTGTGTGTGTCTGTGGCTCTGTGTACGTGTGTGCCTGTCTGTGACTGTGATTGCGTGTCTGTGAGTGCCTGTGTCTGTGCGCATGTGTATGTGTATCTGTCTCTGACTCTGTGTGTGTATGTGTGTGTGTGTCTGTGGCTGTGTGTATGTGCCTGTATGTCTGTGACTCTGTGTGTGTATCTGTGACTGTGTTTGTCTGTGTGTGTAAGAGTCTGTTTGTGTGTGTGCGTGTGTGTGTGTGCCTGTGACTGTGTGTGTGTGAGTGTGTCTTTGACTTTGTGTGAGTGTGTGCGTGTATGTGTATGTGTGTGTGTCAGTGACTGTGTGTGTGTGTATGTGTCTGCATGGCTGTTACTGTGTGTGTGTATGCCTGTGTGTGTCTGTGCCTGTGTGTGTGTGTGTGTCTGTAACTGGGTGTATGTTTGTGTGTGACTGTGTGTATGTGACTGTGTGTGTATGTCTGTGACTCTGTGTGTGTGTGTGTGTGTGTGTGTTTGGGACAGTGTGTGTGTGTGTGTGTATGTGTGTGTGTGTGTGCGACTGTACGTGTGTGTGTGAGTGGCTCTGTGTGCATGTGTGTCTGTCTGTGACTGTGTTTGTATGTCTGTGAGTGTGTGTGTGTGGCTGGGACTCTGTGTGTGTGCCTGTGTGTCTGTGAATATGTTTGTGTGAGTGTGTGTGTGTGTGTGTGTGCGTGTCTGTGGCTGTGACTTGTGTGTGTGTCTGAGACTGTGTGCGTGTGTGTGTGTGTCTGTGACTTGTGTGTGTCTATGAGAGTGTTTGTAAGTCTGTGACTGTGTGTGTGAGTGCGTGTGTGTGTCTTTGACTCTGTGTGTGAATGTGTGTGTGTGTCTGTGAGTGTGTGTGTATATCTGTAGACTGTGTGTGTGTGTGTATCCCTGTGTATGTTGGGTCTGTGTGTGTGTGTGTGTAAGACTGTGTGTGTGTGTGTGTGTGTGTGTGTGTGTGTGTGTGTGTGTGTGTGGCTGTGACTATGTGCCGGTGTCTGTGACTGTGTTTGTGCATGAGTGAGTGTGTCTGTGACTGTGTGTGTGGGTCTGAGACTATGTGTGTGTGTGTGTGTGATCGTATGTGTGTGTCTGTGCCTCTGTGCGCATGTGTGCCTGTCTGTGACTGTGTTTGTCTGTCTGTGAGTGTCCGTGACTGTGTGTGTGTCTGTCTGTCTGTGACTGTGTGTGTGTGTGTGTGTGTGTGTGTGTGTGAGAGAGAGAGAGTATGTGGGACTGTGTGTGTTTGTGTGTGTGTGTCTGTGCCTGTGTGTGTACGTGTGTCTGTGACTGTGTGCATGTGTGTGTGTGACTGTCTGTGTGACTGTGTGTGTGTGTATGTGTGTGTCTATGGCTCTGTGTACATGTGTGCCTGTCTGTGACTGTGATTGCGTGTCTGTGAGTGTCTGTGACTGTGCACGCGTGTATGTGTATCTGTCTCTGACTCTGTGTGTTTGTGTATGTGTGTGTGTGTGTGTGTGTGTGTGTCTGGGGCTGTGTGTATGTGTCTGTATGTCTGTGACTCTGTGTGTATCTGTGACTGTGTTTGTGTGTGTGTGTGTCAGAGTCTGATTGTGTGTGTGTGTGTGAGTGTGCCTGTGACTGTGTGTGTGTGAGTGTGTCTGTGACTGTCTGTGAGTGTGTGCGTGTATGTGTATGTGTGTGTGTCAGTGACTGTGTGTGTGTATGTGTCTGAGTGGCTGTTACTGTGTGTGTGTATGCCTGTGTGTGTCTGTGCCTGTGTGTGTGTGTGTCTGTAACTGTGTGTATGTTTGTGTGTGACTGTGGGTATGTGACTGTGCGTGTATGTCTGTGACTGTGTGTGTGTGTGTGTGTGTGTGTGTGTGTTTGGGACTGTGGGTGTGTGTGTGTGTATGTGTGTGTGTGTGCAACTGTACGTGTGTGTGTGAGTGGCTCTGTGTGCATGTGTGTCTGTCTGTGACTGTGTTTGTATGTCTGTGAGTGTGTGTGTGTGGCTGGAACTCTGTGTGTGTGCCTGTGTGTCTGTGAATATGTTTGTGTGAGTGTGTGTGTGTGTGTGTGCGTGTCTGTGGCTGTGTATGTGTGTGTGTCTGAGACTGTGTGTGTGTCTGTGACTTGTGTGTGTCTATGAGAGTGTTTGTAAGTCTGTGACTGTGTGTGTGAGTGCGTGTGTGTGTCTTTGACTCTGTGTGTGAATGTGTGTGTGTGTCTGTGAGTGTGTGTGTATATCTGTAGACTGTGTGTGTGTGTGTGTGTGTATCCCTGTGTATGTGTGTGTCTGTGTGTGTGTGTGTAAGACTCTGTTTGTGTGTGTGTGTGTGTGTGTGTGTGTGGCTGTGACTATGTGCCTGTGTCTGTGACTGTGTTTGTGCATGAGTGAGTGTGTCTGTGACTGTGTGTGTGGGTCTGAGACTATGTGTGTGTGTGTGTGATCCTATGTGTGTGTCTGTGCCTCTGTGCGCATGTGTGCCTGTATGTGACTGTGTTTGTCTGTCTGTGAGTGTCCGTGACTGTGTGTGTGTCTGTCTGTCTGTGACTCTGTGTGTGTGTGTGTGTGTGTGTGTGTGTGTGAGTATGTGGGACTGTGTGTGTTTGTGTGTGTGTGTCTGTGCCTGTGTGTGTATGTGTGTCTGTGACTGTGTGCATGTTTGTGTGTGACTGTGTGTATGTGACTGTGTGTGTGTGTGACTCTGTGTGTGTGTGTGTCTGTGGCTCTGTGTACGTGTGTGCCTGTCTGTGACTGTGATTGCGTGTCTGTGAGTGCCTGTGTCTGTGCGCATGTGTATGTGTATCTGTCTCTGACTCTGTGTGTGTATGTGTGTGTGTGTCTGTGGCTGTGTGTATGTGCCTGTATGTCTGTGACTCTGTGTGTGTATCTGTGACTGTGTTTGTCTGTGGGTGTAAGAGTCTGTTTGTGTGTGTGCGTGTGTGTGTGTGCCTGTGACTGTGTGTGTGTGAGTGTGTCTTTGACTTTGTGTGAGTTTGTGCGTGTATGTGTATGTGTGTGTGTCAGTGACTGTGCGTGTGTGTATGTGTCTGCGTGGCTGTTACTGTGTGTGTGTATGCCTGTGTGTGTCTGTGCCTGTGTGTGTGTGTGTCTGTAACTGTGTGTATGTTTGTGTGTGACTGTGTGTATGTGACTGTGTGTGTATGTCTGTGACTGTGTGTGTGTGTGTGTGTGTGTGTGTGTGTGTGTGAGTATGTGGGACTGTGTGTGTTTGTGTGTGTGTGTCTGTGCCGGTGTGTGTACGTGTGTCTGTGACTGTGTGCATGTTTGTGTGTGACTGTCTGTGTGTCTATGGCTCTGTGTACATGTGTGCCTGTCTGTGACTGTGATTGCGTGTCTGTGAGTGTCTGTGACTGTGCACACGTGTATGTGTATCTGTCTCTGACTCTGTGTGTTTGTGTATGTGTGTGTGTGTGTGTCTGGGGCTGTGTGTATGTGTCTGTATGTCTGTGACTCTGTGTGTATCTGTGACTGTGTTTGTGTGTGTGTGTGTGTCAGAGTCTGTTTGTGTGTGTGTGTGAGTGTGCCTGTGACTGTGTGTGTGTGAGTGTGTCTGTGACTGTCTGTGAGTGTGTGCGTGTATGTGTATGTGTGTGTGTCAGTGACTGTGTGTGTGTATGTGTCTGCGTGGCTGTTACTGTGTGTGTGTATGCCTGTGTGTGTCTGTGCCTGTGTGTGTGTGTGTGTGTCTGTAACTGTGTGTATGTTTGTGTGTGACTGTGTGTATGTGACTGTGTGTGTATGTCTGTGACTGTGTTTGTGTGTGTGTGTGTGTGTGTGTGTGTGTGTGTGTGTGTGCGTGTGTGTGTTTGGGACTGTGGGTGTGTGTGTGTGTATGTGTGTGTGTGTGCGACTGTACGTGCGTGTGTGAGTGGCTCTGTGTGCATGTGTGTCTGTCTGTGACTGTGTTTGTATGTCTGTGAGTGTGTGTGTTTGGCTGGGACTCTGTGTGTGTGCCTGTGTGTCTGTGAATATGTTTGTGTGAGTGTGTGTGTGTGTGTGTGTGTGTGTGTGTGTGTGCGTGTCTGTGGCTGTGTATGTGTGTGTGCCTGAGACTGTGTGCGTGTGTGTGTGTGTCTGTGACTTGTGTGTGTCTATCAGAGTGTTTGTAAGTCTGTGACAGTGTGTGTGAGTGCGTGTGTGTGTCTTTGACTGTGTGTGTGAATGTGTGTGTGTGTCTGTGAGTGTGTGTGTGTATCTGTAGACTGCGTGTGTGTGTGTGTGTGTATCCCTGTGTATGTGAGTGTCTGTGTGTGTGTGTGTGTAAGACTGTGTTTCTGTGTGTGTGTGTGTGTGTGTGTGTGTGTGTGTGTGTGTGTGTGTGTGTGTGTGGCTGTGACTATGTGCCTGTGTCTGTGACTGTGTTTGTGCATGAGTGAGTGTGTCTGTGACTGTGTGTGTGTGTCTGAGACTATGTGTGTGTGTGTGTGATCGTATGTGTGTGTCTGTGCCTCTGTGCGCATGTGTGCCTGTATGTGACTGTGTTTGTCTGTCTGTGAGTGTCCGTGACTGTGTGTGTGTCTGTCTGTCTGTGACTCTGTGTGTGTGTGTGTGTGTGTGTGTGTGTGAGTATGTGGGACTGTGTGTGTGTGTGTGTGTGTGTGTGTGTGTGTGTGTGAGTATGTGGGACTGTGTGTGTTTGTGTGTGTGTGTCTGGGGCTGTGTGTATGTGTCTGTATGTCTGTGACTCTGTGTGTATCTGTGACTGTGTTTGTGTGTGTGTGTGTCAGAGTCTGTTTGTGTGTGTGTGTGAGTGTGCCTGTGACTGTGTGTGTGTGAGTGTGTCTGTGACTGTCTGTGAGTGTGTGCGTGTATGTGTATGTGTGTGTGTCAGTGACTGTGTGTGTATGTGTCTGCGTGGCTGTTACTGTGTGTGTGTATGCCTGTGTGTGTCTGTGCCTGTGTGTGTGTGTGTGTCTGTAACTGTGTGTATGTTTGTGTGTGACTGTGTGTATGTGACTGTGTGTGTATGTCTGTGACTGTGTGTGTGTGTGTGTGTGTGTGTGTGTGTGTGAGTATGTGGGACTGTGTGTGTGTCAGTGGCTCTGTGTACGTGTGTGCCTGTCTGTGACTGTGATTGCGTGCCTGTGAGTGTCTGTGACTGTGATTGCGTTTCTGTGAGTGTCTGTGACTGTGCTGGTGCGTATGTGTATCTGTCTCTGACTCTGTGTGTGTATGTGTGTGTGTGTGTGTTTGTGTGTCTGGGGTTGTGTGTATGTGTCTGTATGTCTGTGACGCTGTTTTGTATCTGTTACTGTGTTTGTCTGTGTGTGTCAGAGTCTGTTTTTGTGTGTGTGTGCATGTGTGTGAGTGTGCCTGTGACCGTGTGTGTGTGTGTGTGTGTGTGTGTGTGTGTGTGTGTGTGCGTGTGTGTCTGTGACTGTGTATGTTTGTGTGTGTGTGTGATACTGAGTGTGTGGGACTGTGTGTGTGACTGTGCATGTGTCTGTGAGTGTATGTGTGTGTGTGTATGTGTGTCTGTGAGTGTGTGTGTGTATGTATGTCTGTGAGTGTGTGTCAGTGACTGTGTGTGTGTATGTGTTTGTGTGTTTGTGTGTGTGTGTCTGTGACTGTCTGTGTGTGTGTGTGTCAGTGACAGTGCTTGTGTGTATGCATCTGTGTGCTTATGATTGTGTGTGTGTGTCTGTGTTTGTGTGTGTGTGAGTGAGACTGTGTATACGTGTGTGTGTGTGTGTGTGTGTGTGTGTGTGTGAGACTATGTGTATGTGTGTCTGTGATTGTGTGTCTGTGTCTGTGACTGTGTTTGTGTGTGTGTGTCTGGGACTGTGCGTGAGTCTGTGACTGTGTTTGTGTGTATGTGTATGTGTGTCCGTGACTGTGTTTGTGTGTGTGTGCCTGTGATTGTGTGTGTGTGTGACTGTGTGTGTGTGTGCATGCGTGTGTGCGACTGTACGTGTGTGTGTGTGTGGCTTTGTGTGCGTGTGTGCCTGTCTGCGACTGTATTTGTGTGTCTGTGAGTGTGTGTGGCTGGGACTGTGTGCGTGTGCCTGTGTGTCTGTGACTATGTGTGTGTGAGTGTGTGTGTGTGTGTCTGTGACACTGCGTGTGCCTGTGTGTCTGTGTCTATGAGAGTGTTTGTGTGTCTGTGACTGTGTGTGTGAGTGTGTGTGTGTGTCTGTGACTCTATTTGGGTGTATGTGTGTCTGTGAGTGTGTGTGTATATCTGTGACTGTGTGTGTGTGTGTGTGTGTGTGTGTGTGTGTGTGTGTGTATCAGTGACTGTGTGTTTGTGTATGTCTGTGTGTCTGTGACTGTGTCTGTCTGTCTGTGAGTGTCCATGACTGTGTGTGTGTCTGTCTGTCTTTGTGTGTGTTTGTTTGTGAGTATGTGGGACTGTGTGTGTGGGTGTGTGTCTGTGCGTGTGTATGTACGTGTTTCTGTGACTGTATGCGTGTGTGTGTGCGCCTGTGTGTGTGTGACTGTGTGTGTGTGTGTCTGTGGCTCTGTGTACGTGTGTGCCTGTCTGTGACTGTGAATGCGTGTCTGTGAGTGTCTGTGACTGTGCGTGTGCGTATGTGTATCTGTCTGAGACTCTGTGTGTGTGTGTTTGGGTGTGTGTGTGTGTCAGGGGCTGTGTGTACGTGTCTGTATGTCTGTGACTCTGTCTGTGTATATGTGCCTGTTTTTGTGTGTGTGTGCCAGAGTCTGTTTGTGTGTGTGTGTGAGTGTGTCTGTGACAGTGTGTGAGTGGGTGTGTGTATGTGTATGTGTGTGTGTCAGTAACTGAGCATGCGTGGCTGTTACTGTGTGTGTGTATGGCTGTGGGTGTTTGTACCTGTGTGTGTGTGTGTGTGTGTGTGTGTGTGTGTGTGAGATTCTGTAACTGTGTGTATGTGTGTTTGTCTGTGTGTCTGTGACTGTGTGTGTCTGTGTGTCTGTGACTGTGTGTGTGTGTGTCTGTGAGCGAGTTTGTGTATGTGAATCTGTGTTGTGCATGTGTGTATATGAGTGTGTGACTGTGCGTGTGTTTGTGTGGCTCTGTGTGCGTGTGTGTCTGTCTGTGACTGTGTTTGTGTGTCTGTGAGTGTCTGTGACTGTGTGTGTGTCTGTGACTGTGTATGTGTGGCTGGGACTCTGTGTGTGTGCCTGTGTGTCTGTGACTATGTTTGTGTGTGTCTGTGTCTCTGTGTGTGCCTGTGTGTCTGTGGCTGTGTATGTGTGTGTGTCTGGGACTGTGTGTGTCTGCGACTAGTGTGTGTCTGTGAGAGAGTTTGTGTGTCTGTGACTGTGTGTGTGAGAGTGTGTGTGTGTGTCTGTGACTGTATTTGTATGTATGTGTGTCTGTGAATGTGTGTGTGGGTCTGAGATTATGTGTGTGTGTGTGATTGTGTGTGTGTGTGTGATCGTGTATGTGTGTCTGTGTGCGCGCATGCGTGTGTGTATCTCTCTGTGACTCTGCGTGTGTGTGGGTCTGGGGCTGTGTGTATGTGACTCTGTGTGTGTATCTGTGACTGTGTGTGTGACTGTGTGTGTGTGTGTGTGTGTGTGTGTGTGTGTGTGTGTGTGTCTGGCTCTGTGCACGTGTGTGCCTGTCTGTGACTGTGATTGCATGTCTGTGATTGTCTGTGACTGTGCGCGCATGCGTGTGTGTATCTGTCTGTGACTCTGTGTGTGTGTGTGTCTGGGGCTGTGTATATGTGACTCTGTGTGTGTATCTGTGACTGTGTTTGTGTGTGTGTGTCAGAGTCTATGTGTGTGTGTGCGTGTGTGTGTGAGTGTGCCTGTGACTTTGTGTGTCTGGGACTGTGTGCGTGTGTGTGTGTCTGTGACTTGTATGTGTCTGTGACTTGTGTGTGTCTGTGAGTGTGTTTGTGTGTCTGTGACTGTGTGTGTGAGTGTGTGTGTGTGTCTGTGACTGTACATGTGCGTATGTGTGTCTGTGAGTGTCTGTGTATATCTGTTACTGTGTGTGTGTGTGTGTAACAGTGACTGTGTGTTTGTGTATGTCTGTGTGTCTGTGGCTGTGTGTGTGTATTCCTGTGTACGTGTGTGTCTGTGTGTGTATGTAAGACTGTGTTTGTGCATGTGTGAGTGTGTCTGTGACTATGTGTGTGCGTCTGACACTATGTGTGTGTATGTGATCGTATGTGTGTGTCTGTGCCTCTGTGTGCATGTGTGTCTGTCTGCGACTGTATTTGTATGTCTGTGAGTGTGTGTGGCTGGGACTGTGTGCGTGTGCCTGTGTGTCTGTGACTATGTGTGTGTGAGTGTGTGTGTGTGTCTGTGACTCTGCATGTGCCTGTGTCTCTGTGGCTGTGTATGTGTGTGTGTGTGTCTGGGACTGTATGCATATGTGTTTGTGTCTGTGACTTGTGTGTGTCTATGAGAGTGTTTGTGTGTCTGTGACTGCGTGTGTGAATGCTTGTGTTTGTCTGTGACTGTGTGTATGAGTGTCATTGTGTGTGTCTGTGAATGTATTTGTGTGTATGTGTGTCTGTGAGTGTGTGTGTATATCTGTGACTGTGTGTGTGTGTATGTCTGTGGGTCTGAGACCGTGTGTGTGTGTATCCCTGTGTATGTGTGTGTCTGTGTGTGTAAGACTGTGTTTGTGTGTGTGTGTGTGTGTGTGTGTAGCTGTGACTATGTGCCTGTGTCTGTGACTGTGTTTGTGCATGTGTGAGTGTGTCTGTGACTGTGTGTGTGGGTCTGAGACTATGTGTGTGTGTGTGATCATGTGCGTCTGTGCCTCTGTGTGCATGTGTGTCTGTCTGTGACTTGTGTTTGTCTGTCTGTGAGTGTCTGTGACTGTGTGTGTGTGTGTGTGTGTCTGTCTGTGACTGTGTGTGTGTGAGAGTATGTGGGACTGTGTATGTGTGTGTGTGTGTCTGTGCCTGTGTTTGTATGTGTGCCTGAGACAGTGTGTGTGTGTGTGTGTGTGTGTGGGTGACTGTGTGTGTGTGTGTGTGTATGTGTGACTGTGTGTGTGTGCGACTGTACATGTGTGTGTGTTTGTGGCTCTGTGTGCATGTGTGTCAGTCTGTGACTGTGTTCGTATGTCTGTGAGTGTGTGTGTGTGGCTGGGACTGTGTGTGTGCCTGTGTGTTTGTGACTCTGTGTGTGCCTGTGTGTCTGTGGCTGTGTATGTGTGTGAATCTGGGACTGTGTGCATTTGTGTGTGTCTGTGACTTGTGTGTGTCTATGAGAGTATTTGTGTGTCTGTGACTGTGTGTGTGTGTGTGTGTGTGTGTTTGTGTCTGTGACTGTGCGTGAGTGTGTGTGTGTGTGTGTGTGTGTGTGACTGTATTTGTGTGTATGTGTGTGTGTGAGTGTGTGTGTATATCTGTAACTGTTTTTGTGTGTGTGTGTGTGTGTGAGTGTGTGTATCAGTGACTGTGTGTTTGTGAGTGTCTGTGTGTCTGTGACTGTGTGTGTATCCCTGTGTATGTGTATGTGTGTGTCTGTGTGTGTGTGTGGGACTGTGTGTGTGTGTGTGTGTCTGTGTGCCTGTGCCTGTGTGTGTATGTGTGTCTGTGACTGTTTGCATGTGTGTGTGTGACTGTGTGTGTGACTGTGTGAGTGTGTGACTGTGTGTGTGTGAGTGTCTGTGGCTCTGTGTACGTGTGTGCCTGTCTGTGACTGTGATTGCGTGTCTGTGAGTGTCTGTGACTGTGCGCGCGTCTGTGTATCTGTCTCTGACTCTGTGTGTGTATGTGTGTGTGTGTGTGTCTGTGGCTGAGTGTATGTGTCTGTATGTCTGTGACTCTGTGTGTGTATCTGTGACTGTGTTTGTGTGTGTGTCAGAGTCTGTTTGTGTGTGTGTGTGCGAGTGTGTGAGTGTGCCTTTGACTGTGTGTATGCGAGTGTGTCTGTGACTTTGTGTGAGTGTGTTCGTGTATGTGTATGTGTATGTGTCAGTGACTGTGCGTGTGTGTATGTGTCTGCGTGGCTGTTACTGTGTGTGTGTATGCCTGTGTGTGTCTGTGCCTGTGTGTGTGTGTGTGTGTGTGTGTGTGTGTGTGCGACTGTACATGTGTGTGTGTGTGGATCTGTGTGCGTGTGTGTTTGTATGTTTGTGAGTGTGTGTGTGTGGCTGGGACTGTGTGTGTGAGCCTGTGTGTCTGTGAATATGTTTGTGTGAGTGTGTGTGTGTGTGCGCATGTCTGTGGCTGTGTATGTGTGTGTGTCTGAGACTGTGTGCGTGTGTGTGTGTGTCTGTGACTTGTGTGTGTCTATGAGAGTCTTTGTAAGTCTGTGACTGTGTGTGTGAGTGCGTGTGTGTGACTTTGACTGTGTGTGTGTGAGTGTGTGTGTGTGTCTGTGTGTGTGCGTAAGACTGTGTTTGTGTGTGTGTGTGTGTGTGTGTGTGGCTGTTACTATGTGCCTGTGTCTGTGACTGTGTTTGTGCATGTGTGAGTGGGCCTGTGACTGTGTGTGTGGTTCTGAGACTATGTGTGTGTATGTGATCGAATGTGTGTGTCTGTGCCTCTGTGCGCATGTGTGCCTGTCTGTGACTGTGTTTGTCTGTCTGTGAGTGTCCGTGACTGTGTGTGTGTCTGTCTATCTGTGACTGTGTGTATGTGTGTGTCTGTGTGTGTGTGTGAGTATGTGGGACTGTGTGTGTGTGTGTGTGACTGTGTGTGTGTGTGTGTCTGTGGCTGTGTACATGTGTGCCTGCTTGTGACTGTGATTGCGTGTGTGTGTGAGTGTCTGTGACTGTGCGCGCGTGTATGTGTATCTGTCTCTGACTCTGTGTGTTTGTGTATGAGTGTGTGTGTGTACGTGTGTGTGTCAGTGACTGTGTGTCTGCGTGGCTGTTACTGTGTGTGTGAATTCCTGTGTGTGTCTGCGCCTGTGTGTGTATGTCTGTGACTGTGTGTGTGTGGGTCTGTGTGTCTGTGACTGTGTGTGTATGTCTGTGACTGTGTTTGTGTGCTACTGTATGTGTGTGTCTGTGTGTGGCTCTGTGTGCGTGTGTGTCTGTCTGTGACTGTATTTGTATGTCTGTGAGTGTGTGTGGCTATGACTGTGTGTGTGTGCCTGTGTGTCTGTGGCTGTGTATGTGTGTGTGTGTCTGGGACTGTGTCCGTGTGTGTTTGTGTCTGTGACTTGTGTGTGTCTATGAGAGTGTTTGTGTGTCTGTGACTGTGTGTGTGAGTGTGTGTGTGTGTCTGTGACTGTATTTGTGTGTATGTGTGTCTGTGAGTGTGTGTGTATATCTGTGACTGTGTGTGTGTATCCCTGTGTATGTGTGTGTCTGTGTGTGTGTAAGACTGTGTTTGTGTGTGTGTGTGGCTGTGACTATGTGCCTGTGTCTGTGATTGTTTTTGTGCATGTGTGAGTGTGTCTGTGACTGTGTGTGTGGGTCTGAGACTATGTGTGTGTGTGATCATGTGTGTCTGTGCCTCTGTATGCATGTGTGTCTGTCTGTGACTTGTGTTTGTCTGTCTGTGAGTGTCCGTGACTGTGTGTGTGTGTCTGTCTGTCTGTGACTGTGTGTGTGTGTGTGTGTGTGTGTGTGTGTGAGAGAGAGTATGTGGGACTGTGTATGTGTGTGTGTGTCTGTGGGTGTCTGTGTGTCTGTGCCTGTGTTTGTATGTGTGTCTGAGACTCTGTGTGTGTGTGTGTGTGTGTGTGTGTGTGACTGTGTGTGTGTGTGACTGTGTGTGTGTGCAACTGTACGTGTGTGTGTGTGTTTGTGGCTCTGTGTGCATGTGTGTCAGTCTGTGACTGTGTTTGTATGTCTGTGAGTGTGTGTGTGTGGCTGGGACTGTGTGTGTGTGCCTGTGTGTTTGTGACTCTGTGTGTGCCTGTGTGTCTGTGGCTGTGTATGTGTGTGTGTCTGGGATTGTGTGCATTTGTGTGTGTCTGTGACTTGTGTGTGTCTATGAGAGTGTTTGTGTGTCTGTGACTCTGTGTGTGTGTGTGTGTGTGTGTGTGTTTGTGTCTGTGACTGTGCGTGAGTGTGTGTGTGTGACTGTATTTGTGTGTATGTGTGTCTGTGAGTGTGTGTGTATATCTGTGACTGTTTGTGTGTGTGTGTGTGTGTGTGTGTGTGTGTGTCAGTGACTTTGTGCTTGTGAGTGTCTGTGTCTCTGTGACTGTGTGTATCCCTGTGTATGTGAATGTCTGTGTGTGTGTGTAAGACTGTGTTTGTGTGTGTGTGTGTCTGTGACTATGTGCCTGTGTCTGTGACTGTGTTTGTGCATGTGTGAGTGTGTCTGTGACTGTGTGTGTGGGTCTGAGACTATGTGTGTGTGTGTGATCGTCTGTGTGTGCCTGTGCCTCTGTGTGCATATGTGTCTGTCTGTGACTGTGTTTGTCTGTCTGTGAGTGTCCTTGACAGTGTGTGTGTCTGTCTGTCTGTGACTGTGTGTGTATGTAGAACTGTGTGTGTGTGTGTCTGTGTGCCTGTGCCTGTGTGTGTATGTATATCTGTGACTGTGTGCATGTTTGTGTGTGACTGTGTGTGTGTGACACTGTGTGTGTGTGTGTGACTCTGTGTGTGTGTGTGTCTGTGGCTCTGTGTACGTGTGTGCCTGTCTGTGACTGATTGCGTGTCTGTGAGTGCCTGTGTCTGTGCGCACGTGTATGTGTATCTGTCTCTGACTCTGTGTGTGTATGTGTGTGTGTGTCTGTGGCTGTGTGTATGTGCCTGTATGTCTGTGACTCTGTGTGTGTATCTGTGACTGTGTTTGTCTGTGTGTGTAAGAGTCTGTTTGTGTGTGTGTGTGTGTGTGTGTGTGCCTGTGACTGTGTGTGTGTGAGTGTGTCTTTGACTTTGTGTGAGTGTGTGCGTGTATGTGTATGTGTGTGTGTCAGTGACTGTGCGTGTGTGTATGTGTCTGCGTGGCTGTTACTGTGTGTGTATATGCCTGTGTGTGTCTGTGCCTGTGTGTGTGTGTCTGTAACTGTGTGTATGTTTGTGTGTGACTGTGTGTATGTGACTGTGTGTGTATGTCTCTGACTGTGTGTGTGTGTGTGTGTGTGTGTGTGTGTTTGGGACTGTGGGTGTGTGTGTGTGTATGTGTGTGTGTGTGTGCGACTGTACATGTGTGTGTGAGTGGCTCTGTGTGCATGTGTGTCTGTCTGTGACTGTGTTTGTATGTCTGTGAGTGTGTGTGTGTGGCTGGGACTCTGTGTGTGTGCCTGTGTGTCTGTGAATATGTTTGTGTGAGTGTGTGTGTGTGTGCATGTCTGTGGCTGCGTATGTGTGTGTGTCTGAGACTGTGTGCGTGTGTGTGTGTGTCTGTGACTTGTGTGTGTCTATGAGAGTGTTTGTAAGTCTGTGACTGTGTGTGTGAGTGTGTGTGTGTGTCTTTGACAGTGTGTGTGAATGTGTGTGTGTGCTGTGAGTGTGTGTGTATATCTGTAGACTGTGTGTGTGTGTGTGTGTGTGTATCCCTGTGTATGTGTGTGTCTGTGTGTGTGTGTGTAATACTGTGTTTGTGTGTGTGTGTGTGTGTGTGTGTGTGTGTGTGTGGCTGTGACTATGTGCCTGTGTCTGTGACTGTGTTTGTGCATGAGTGAGTGTGTCTGTGACTGTGTGTGTGGGTCTGAGACTATGTGTGTGTGTGTGTGATCGTATGTGTGTGTCTGTGCCTCTGTGTGCATGTGTGCCTGTCTGTGACTGTGTTTGTCTGTCTGTGAGTGTCCGTGACTGTGTGTGTGTCTGTCTGTCTGTGACTGTGTGTGTGTGTGTGTGTGTGTGTGTGTGAGAGTATGTGGGACTGTGTGTGTTTGTGTGTGTGTGTCTGTGCCTGTGTGTGTATGTGTGTCTGTCACTGTGTGCATGTGTGTGTGTGACTGTCTGTGTGACTGTGTGTGTGTATGTGTGTGTCTATGGCTCTGTGTACATGTGTGCCTGTCTGTGACTGTGATTGCGTGTCTGTGAGTGTCTGTGACTGTGCACGCGTGTATGTGTATCTGTCTCTGACTCTGTGTGTTTGTGTATGTGTGTGTGTGTGTCTGGGGCTGTGTGTATGTGTCTGTATGTCTGTGACTCTGTGTGTATCTGTGACTGTGTTTGTGTGTGTGTGTGTCAGAGTCTGTTTGTGTGTGTGTGTGAGTGTGCCTGTGACTGTGTGTGTGTGAGTGTGTCTGTGACTGTCTGTGAGTGTGTGCGTGTATGTGTATGTGTGTGTGTCAGTGACTGTGTGTGTGTATGTGTCTGCGTGGCTGTTACTGTGTGTGTGTATGCCTGTGTGTGTCTGTGCCTGTGTGTGTGTGTGTGTCTGTAACTGTGTGTATGTTTGTGTGTGACTGTGTGTATGTGACTGTGTGTGTATGTCTGTGACTGTGTGTGTGTGTGTGTGTGTGTGTGTGTGTGTGTGTGTGTGTGTGTGTGTGTGAGTATGTGGGACTGTGTGTGTTTGTGTGTGTGTGTCTGTGCCTGTGTGTGTATGTGTGTCTGTGACTATGTGCATGTCTGTGTGTGACTGTCTGTGTGACTGTGTGTGTGTATGTGTGTGTCTATGGCTCTGTGTACATGTGTGTATGTCTGTGACTGTGATTGCGTGTCTGTGAGTGTCTGTGACTGTGCACGCGTGTATGTGTATCTGTCTCTGACTCTGTGTGTTTGTGTATGTGTGTGTATGTGTGTGTCTGGGGCTGTGTGTATGTGTCTGTATGTCTGTGACTCTGTGTGTATCTGTGACTGTGTGTGTGTGTGAGTATATGGGACTGTGTGTGTGTGTGTCTGTGACTGTGTGCGTGTGTGTGTGTGTGACTGTGTGTGTGTGTGTGTGTGTGTGTGTCTGTGGCTCTGTGTGCATGTGTGCCTGTCTGTGACTGTGTTTGTCTGTATGTGAGTGTCCGTGACTGTGTGTGTGTCTGTCTGTGACTGTGTGTGTGTGTGTGTGTGTGTGTGTGTGAGTATGTGGGACTGTGTGTGTGTCAGTGGCTCTGTGTACGTGTGTGCCTGTCTGTGACTGTGATTGCATGCCTGTGAGTGTCTGTGACTGTGATTGCGTTTCTGTGAGTGTCTGTGACTGTGCTGGTGCGTATGTGTATCTGTCTCTGACTCTGTGTGTGTGTATGTGTGTGTGTGTGATTGTGTGTCTGGGGTTGTGTGTATGTGTCTGTATGTCTGTGACGCTGTTTTGTATCTGTTACTGTGTTTGTCTGTGTGTGTCAGAGTCTGTTTTTGTGTGTGTGTGCGTGTGTGTGAGTGTGCCTGTGACCGTGTGTGTGTGAGTGTGTGTGTGTGTGTGTGTGCGTGTGTGTCTGTGACTGTTTGTGCTTCTGTGAGGGTGTCTGTGACTGTGAATGTGTCCGTGACTCTGTGTGGGCCTGTGTGTGTATGTCTGTGACTGTGTGTGTGTGGGTCTGTGTGTCTGTGACTGTGTGTGTATGTCTGTGACTGTGTTTGTGTGCTACTGTACGTGTGTGTCTGTGTGTGGCTCTGTGTGCGTGCGTGTCTGTCTGTGACCGTGTTTGTATGTCTGTGAGTGTGTGTGTGTGGCTGGGACTGTGTGTGTGTGCCTGTGTGTCTGTGACTATGTGTGTGTGAGTGTGTGTGTATGTCTGTGACTCTGCGTGTGCCTGTGTGTCTGTGGCTATGTATGTGTGTGTGTCTGGGAATGTGTGCATGTGTGTGTGTGTGTGTCTGTGACTGTGTGTGTGACTGTGTGTGTATTCTGTGACTGTGTGTGTGTGCTACGGAACGTGTGTGTGTGTGTGTGGCTCTGTGTGCATTTGTGCCTGTCTGAGACTGTGTTTGTATGTCTGTGAGTGTGTGTGTGTGGCTGGGAATGTGTGTGTGTGCCTGTGTGTCTGAGATTATGTGTGTGTGAGTGTGTGTGTATGTCTGAGACTCTGTGTGTGCCTGTGTGTCTGTGGCTGTGCATGTGTGTGTGTCTGGGAATGTGTGCCTGTCTGTGACTGTGTGTGTGAGTGCATGTGTGTGTCTGTGACTGTGTGTGTGTGTGTGTGTGCCTCTGTGTGCATGTGTGCCTGTCTGTGACTGTGTTTGTCTGTCTGTGAGTGTCCGTGACTGTGTGTGTGTCTGTCTGTCCATGACTGTGTGTGTGTGTGTGTGTGTGTGTGTGTGTGTGTGTGTGTGTGTGTGTGTGTGTGTGAGTGAGAGAGTATGTGGGACTGTGTGTGTGTGTGTGTGTGTGTGTGTGTCTGTGACTGTATGCGTGTGTTTGTGTGACTATGTGTGTGTGACTCTGTGTGTGTGTGTGTGTCTGTATGTCTGTGACTTTGTGTTTATCTGTGACTGTGTTTGTGTGTGTGTGTGCGAGTGTGTGAGTGTGCCTTTGACTGTGTGTGTGTGAGTGTATCTGTGACTTTGTGTGAGTGTGTGTGTGTGTATGTGTGTGTGTGTGCGACTGTACATGTGGGTGTGTGTGGCTCTGTGTGCGTGTGTGTCTGTCTGTGACTGTGTTTGTATGTCTGTGTGTGTGTGTGTGTGTGTGTGTGTGTGTGGCTGGGAATGTGTGTGTGTGCCTGTGTGTCTGTGAATATGTTTGTGTGAGTGTGTGTGTGTGTGTGCGTGTGCATGTCTGTGGCTGTGTATGTGTGTGTGTGGGACTGTGCGTGTGTGTGTGTCTGTGACTTGTGTGTGTCTATGACAGTGTTTGTGTGTCTGTGACAGTGTATGTATGTCTGTGACTGTGTGTGAGTGCGTGTGTGTGTATGTGTGTGTGTGTGTGTGTGCCTTTGACTGTGTGTATGCGAGTGTGTCTGAGACTTTGTGTGAGTGTGTTCGTGTATGTGTATGTGTCAGTGACTGTGCGTGTGTGTATGTGTCTGCGTGGCTGTTACTGTGTGTGTGTATGCCTGTGTGTGTCTGTGCCTGTGTGTGTGTGTGTGTGTGTGTGTGTGTGTGCGACTGTACATGTGTGTGTGTGTGGATCTGTGTGCGTGTGTGTTTGTATATTTGTGAGTGTGTGTGTGTGTGTGGCTGGGACTGTGTGTGTGTGCCTGTGTGTCTGTGAATATGTTTGTGTGAGTGTGTGTGTGTGTGCGCGTGTCTGTGGCTGCGTATGTGTGTGTGTCTGGGACTGTGCGCATGTGTGTGTGTGTCTGTGACTTGTGTGTGTCTATGAGAGTCTTTGTAAGTCTGTGACTGTGTGTGTGAGTGCGTGTGTGTGTCTTTGACTGTGTGTGTGTGAGCGTGTGTGTGTGTCTGTGTGTGTGCGTAAGACTGTGTTTGTGTGTATGTGTGTGTGTGTGTGGCTGTGACTATGTGCCTGTGTCTGTGACTGTGTTTGTGCATGTGTGAGTGTGTCTGTGAATGTGTTTGTGGTTCTGAGACTATGTGTGTGTGTGTGATCGAATGTGTGTTTCTGTGCCTCTGTGCGCATGTGTGCCTGTCTGTGACTGTGTTTGTCTGTCTGTGAGTGTCCGTGACTGTGTGTGTGTCTGTCTATCTGTGACTGTGTGTATGTGTGTGTCTGTGTGTGTGTGTATGTGGGACTGTGTGTGTGTGTGTGTGTGTGTGTGTGTGTGTGTCTGTGCCTGTGTGTGTATGCGTGTCTGTGACTGTGTGCGTGCATGTGACTGTGTGTGTGACTGTTTGTGTGTGTGTGTGTGTCTGTGGCTGTGTACATGTGTGCCTGTCTGTGACTGTGATTGCGTGACTGTGAGTGTCTGTGACTGTGCGCGCGCGTATGTGTATCTGTCTCTGACTCTGTGTGTTTGTGTATGTGTGTGTGTGTGTGTCTGTGTACGTGTGTGTGTCAGTGACTGTGTGTCTGCGTGGCTGTTACTGTGTGTGTGAATGCCTGTGTGTCTGCGCCTGTGTGTGTATGTCTGTGACTGTGTGTGTGTGGGTCTGTGTGACTGTGACTGTGTGTGTATGTCTGTGACTGTGTTTGTGTGCTACATGTGTGTGTGTGAGTATGTGGGACTGTGTGTGTGTGTGTGTGTGTGTGTGTGTCTGTCTGTGACTGTGTTTGTCTGTCTGTGAGTGTCCGTGACTGTGTGTCTGTCTGTCTGTCCATGACTGTGTGTGTGTGTGTGTGTGTCTGTCTGTGACTGTGTTTGTCTGTCTGTGAGTGTCCGTGACTGTGTGTGTGTCTGTCTGTCCATGACTGTGTGTGTGTGTGTGTGTGTGTGTGTGTGTGTGTGTGTGTGTGTGTTTGTGTGTGTGTGTGTGTGTGTGTGTGTGTGTGTGAGAGTATGTGGGACTGTGTGTGTGTGTGTGTGTGTGCGTCTGTGTGTCTGTGACTGTATGCATGTGTTTGTGTGACTGTGTGTGTGTGTGTGTCTCTGTATGTCTGTGACTTTGTGTGTATCTGTGACTGTGTTTGTGTGTGTGTGCGAGTGTGTGAGTGTGCCTTTGACTGTGTGTGTGTGAGTGTATCTGTGACTTTGTGTGAGTGTGTGTGTGTATGTGTGTGTGTGTGCGACTGTACATGTGGGTGTGTGTGGCTCTGTGTGCGTGTGTTTCTGTCTGTGACTGTGTTTGTATGCCTGTGTGTGTGTGTGTGTGTGTGTGTGTGTGGCTGGGACTGTGTGTGTGTTGATGTGTGTCTGTGAATATGTTTGTGTGAGTGTGTGTGTGTGTGTGCGTGTGCATGTCTGTGGCTGTGTATGTGTGTGTGTGGGACTGTGCATGGATGTGTGTCTGTGACTTGTGTGTGTCTATGACAGTGTTTGTGTTTCTGTGACTGTGTGTGTGTGTGTGTCTGTGAACTGTGTGTGAGTGTGTGTGTGTGTGTGTGTGTGTGTGTGTGTGTGTGTGTGCCTTTGACTGTGTGTATGCGAGTGTGTCTGTGACTTTGTGTGAGTGTGTTCGTGTCTGTGTTTGTGTCAGTGACTGTGCGTGTGTGTATGTGTCTGCGTGGCTGTTACTGTGTGTGTGTATGCCTGTGTGTGTCTGTGCCTGTGTGTGTGTGTGTGTGTGTGTGTGCGACTGTACATGTGTGTGTGTGTGGATCTGTGTGCGTGTGTGTTTGTATATTTGTGAGTGTGTGTGTGTGTGGCTGGGACTGTGTGTGTGTGCCTGTGTGTCTGTGAATATGTTTGTGTGAGTGTGTGTGTGTGTGCGCGTGTCTGTGGCTGTGTATGTGTGTGTGTCTGGGACTGTGTGCGTGTGTGTGTGTGTCTTTGACTTGTGTGTGTCTATGAGAGTCTTTGTAAGTCTGTGACTGTGTGTATGAGTGCGGGTGTGTGTCTTTGACTGTGTGTGTGTGAGTGTGTGTGTGTGTCTGTGTGTGTGCGTAAGACTGTGTTTGTGTGTGTGTGTGTGTCTGTGTGGCTGTCACTATGTGCCTGTGTCTGTGACTGTGTTTGTGCATGTGTGAGTGTGTCTGTGAATGTGTGTGTGGTTCTGAGACTATGTGTGTGTGTGTGTGATCGAATGTGTGTGTCTGTGCCTCTGTGTGCATGTGTGCCTGTCTGTGACTGTGTTTGTCTGTCTGTGAGTGTCCGTGACTGTGTGTGTGTCTGTCTATCTGTGACTGTGTGTATGTGTGTGTCGGTGTGTGTGTGTGAGTATGTGGGACTGTGTGTGTGTGTGTGTGTGTGTGTGTGTGTCTGTGTGCCTGTGTGTGTATGCATGTCTGTGACTGTGTGCGTGTGTGTGACTGTGTGTGTGACTGTTTGTGTGTGTGTGTGTGTCTGTGGCTGTGTACATGTGTGCCTGTCTGTGACTGTGATTGCGTGTCTGTGAGTGTCTGTGACTGTGCGCGCGCGTATGTGTATCTGTCTCTGACTCTGTGTGTTTGTGTATGTGTGTGTGTGTGTGTGTGTGTGTACGTGTGTGTGTCAGTGACTGTGTGTGTGTGCCTGTGTGTCTGTGACTATGTGTGTGTGAGTGTTTGTGTATGTCTGTGACTCTGCGTGTGCCTGTTTGTCTGTGGCTGTGTATGTGTGTGTGTCTGGGAATGTGTGCGTGTGTATGTGTGTCTGTGATTGTGTGCGTGACTGTGTGTGTATGTCTGTGACTGTGTGTGTGTGCTACGGAATGCGTGTGTGTGTGTGTGTGTGTGTGTGTGTGTGTGTGTGGCTCTGTGTGCGTTTGTGTCTGTCTGTGACTGTGTTTGTATGTCTGTGAGTGTGTGTGTGTGGCTGGGACTGTGTGTGTGTGCCTGTGTGTCTGTGACTATGTGTGTGGGAGTGTGTGTGTATGTCTGTGACTCTGTGTGTGCCTGTGTGTCTGTGGCTGTGCATGTGTGTGTGTCTGGGAATGTGTGCCTGTCTGTGACTGTGTGTGTGAGTGCATGTGCATGTCTGTGACTGTGTGTGAGTGTGTGTGTGTGTGCCTCTGTGTGCATGTGTGCCTGTCTGTGACGGGGTTTGTCTGTCTGTGAGTGTCCGTGACTGTGTGTGTGTCTATCTGTCCGTGACTGTGTGTGTGTGTGTGTGTGTGTGTGTCTGTGTGTCTGTGACTGTGTGCGTGTGTTTGTGTGACTGTGCGTTCGTCACTGTGTGTGTGTGTGTGTGTGTGTGAATGTGTGTGTGTGTACGTGTGTGTGTGTGTGTGGCTCTGTGTGTGTGTGTGTGTCTGTCTGTGACTGTGTTTGTCTATCTGTGAGTGTCCGTGACTGTGTGTGTGTCTGTCTGTCCATGACTCTGTGTGTGTGTGTGTGCGTGCGTGTGTGTGTGTGTGTGTGTGTGTGTGTGTGTGTGTGTGTGTGTGTGTGTGTGTGTGTGTGTGTGTGTGTGTGAGAGAGTATGTGGGACAGTGTGTGTGTGTGTGTGTGTGTGTGTGTGTGTGTCTGTGACTGTATGCGTGTGTTTGTGTGACTGTGTGTGTGTGACTGTGTGCGTGTGTGTGTCTGTATGTCTGTGACTTTGTGTGTATCTGTGACTGTGTTTGTGTGTGTGTGTGTGCGAGTGTGTGAGTGTGCCTTTGACTGTGTGTGTGTGAGTGTATCTGTGACTTTGTGTGAGTGTGTGTGTGTGTATGTGTGTGTGTGTGTGCGACTGTAGATGTGGGTGTGTGTGGCTCTGGGTGCGTATGTGTCTGTCTGTGACTGTGTTTGTATGTCTGTGTGTGTGTGTGTGTGTGTGTGTGTGTGGCTGGGACTGTGTGTGTGTGCCTGTGTGTCTGTGAATATGTTTGTGTGAGTGTGTGTGTGTGTGTGTGTGCGTGTGCATGTCTGTGGCTCTGTATGTGTGTGTGTGGGACTGTGCGTGTGTGTGTGTCTGTGACTTGTGTGTGTCTATGACAGTGTTTGTGTGTCTGTGACTGTGTGTGTGTGTGTCTGTGACTGTGTGTGAGTGTGTGTGTGTGTGTGTGTGTGTGTGTGTGTGTGCCTTTGACTGTGTGTATGCGAGCGTGTCTGTGACTTTGTGTGAGTGTGTTCGTGTATGTGTATGTGTCAGTGACTGTGCGTGTGTGTATGTGTCTGCGTGGCTGTTACTGTGTGTGTGTATGCCTGTGTGTGTCTGTGCCTGTGTGTGTGTGTGTGTGTGTGTGTGTGTGTGCGACTGTACATGTGTGTGTGTGTGGATCTGTGTGTGTGTGTGTTTGTATATTTGTGAGTGTGTGTGTGTGTGGCTGGGACTGTGTGTGTGTGCCTGTGTGTCTGTGAATATGTTTGTGTGAGTGTGTGTGTGTGTGCGCGTGTCTGTGGCTGTGTATGTGTGTGTGTGTCTGGGACTGTGATTGTGTGTGTGTGTGTCTGTGACTTGTGTGTGTCTATGAGAGTCTTTGTAAGTCTGTGACTCTGTGTGTGAGTGCGGGTGTGTGTCTTTGACTGTGTGTGTGAGTGTGTGTGTGTGTCTGTGTGTGTGCGTAAGACTGTGTTTGTGTGTGTGTGTGTGTGTGTGTGTGTGTGGCTGTGACTATGTGCCTGAGTCTGTGACTGTGTTTGTGCATGTGTGAGTGTGTCTATGAATGTGTGTGTGGTTCTGAGACTATGTGTGTGTGTGTGTGATCGAATGTGTGTGTCTGTGCCTCTGTGCGCATGTGTGCCTGTCTGTGACTGTGTTTGTCTGTCTGTGAGTGTCCGTGACTGTGTGTGTGTCTGTCTATCTGTGACTGTGTGTATGTGTGTGTCTGTGTGTGTGTGTGAGTATGTGGGACTGTGTGTGTGTGTGTGTGTGTGTGTGTGTGTGTGTCTGTGCCTGTGTGTGTATGCATGTCTGTGACTGTGTGCGTGTGTGTGACTGTTTGTGTGTGTGTGTGTGTCTGTGGCTGTGTACATGTGTGCCTGTCTGTGACTGTGATTGCGTGTCTGTGAGTGTCTGTGACTGTGCGCGCGCGTATGTGTATCTGTCTCTGACTCTGTGTGTTTGTGTATGTGTGTGTGTGTGTGTACGTGTGTGTGTCAGTGACTGTGTGTCTGCGTGGCTGTTACTGTGTGTGTGAATGCCTGTGTGTCTGCACCTGTGTGTGTATGTCTGTGACTGTGTGTGTGTGTGGGTCTGTGTGTCTGTGACTGTGTGTGTATGTCTGTGACTGTGTTTGTCTGCTACATGTGTGTGTGTGAGTATGTGGGACTGTGTGTGTGTGTGTGTGTGTGTGTGTGTGTGTGTGTGTGTCTGTGTGTCTGTGACTGTGTGCGTATGTTTGTGTGACTGTGTGTGCGTGACTGTGTGTGTGTGCGTGTGTGATTGTGTGTGTGTGTACGTGTGTGTCTGTGTGTGGCTCTGTGTGTGTGTGTGTCTGTCTGTGACTGTGTTTGTATGTCTGTGAGTGTGTGTGTGTAGCTGGGACTGTGTGTGTGTGCCTGTGTGTCTGTGACTATGTGTGTGTGAGTGTTTGTGTATGTCTGTGACTCTGCGTGTGCCTGTTTGTCTGTGGCTGTGTATGTGTGTGTGTCTGGGAATGTGTGCGTGTGTATGTGTGTCTGTGACTGTGTGCGTGACTGTGGGTGTATGTCTGTGACTGTGTGTGTGTGCTACGGAATGTGTGTGTGTGTGTGTGTGTGTGTGTGTGTGTGTGGGGCTCTGTGTGCGTGTGTGCCTGTCTGTGACTGTGTTTGTATGTCTGTGAGTGTGTGTGTGTGGCTGGGACTGTGTGTGTGTGCCTGTGTGTCTGTGACTATGTGTGTGTGAGTGTGTGTGTATGTCTGTGACTCTGTGTGTGCCTGCGTGTCTGTGGCTGTGCATGTGTGTGTGTCTGGGAATGTGTGCCTGTCTGTGACTGTGTGTGTGAGTGCATGTGTGTGTCTGTGACTGTGTGTGAGTGTGTGTGTGTGTGCCTCTGTGTGCATGTGTGCCTGTCTGTGACGGGGTTTGTCTGTCTGTGAGTGTCCGTGACTGTGTGTGTGTCTATCTGTCCGTGACTCTGTGTGTGTGTGTGTGTGTGTGTGTGTGAGTATGTGGGACTGTGTGTTTGTGTCTGTATGTCTGTGACTCTGTGTGTATATCTGTGACTGCGTTTGTGTGTGTGTGTGTCAGAGTCTGTTTGTGTGTGTGTGCGAGTGTGTGAGTGTGCCTTTGACTGTGTGTGTGTGAGTGTGTCTGTGAATTTGTGTGAGTGGGTGTGTGTGTATGTGTGTGTGTGCGACTGTACATGTGTGTGTGTGTGTGTGTGTCTGTGGCTGTGTACATGTGTGCCTGTCTGTGACTGTGATTGCGTGTCTGTGAGTGTCTGTGACTGTGCGCGCGCGTATGTGTATCTGTCTCTGACTCTGTGTGTTTGTGTATGTGTGTGTGTGTGTGTGTGTACGTGTGTGTGTCAGTGACTGTGTGTCTGCGTGGCTGTTACTGTGTGTGTGAATGCCTGTGTGTCTGCGCCTGTGTGTGTATGTCTGTGACTGTGTGTGTGTGGGTCTGTGTGTCTGTGACTGTGTGTGTATGTCTGTGACTGTGTTTGTGTGCTACATGTGTGTGTGTGAGTATGTGGGACTGTGTGTGTGTGTGTGTGTGTGTGTGTGTCTGTGTGTCTGTGTGTCTGTGACTGTGTGCGTGTGTTTGTGTGACTGTGTGTGCGTGACTGTGTGTGTGTGTGTGTGTGTGTGTGACTGTGTGTGTGTGTACGTGTGTGTCTGTGTTTGGCTCTGTGTGTGTGTGTGTCTGTCTGTGACTGTGTTTGTATGTCTGTGAGTGTGTGTGTGTGTGGCTGGGACTGTGTGTGTGTGCCTGTGTGTCTGTGACTATGTGTGTGTGAGTGTTTGTGTATGTCTGTGACTCTGCGTGTGCCTGTTTGTCTGTGGCTGTGTATGTGTGTGTGTCTGGGAATGTGTGCGTGTGTATGTGTGTCTGTGATTGTGTGCGTGACTGTGTGTGTATGTCTGTGACTGTGTGTGTGTGCTACGGAATGCGTGTGTGTGTGTGTGTGTGTGTGTGGCTCTGTGTGCGTTTGTGTCTGTCTGTGACTGTGTTTGTATGTCTGTGAGTGTGTGTGTGTGGCTGGGACTGTGTGTGTGTGCCTGTGTGTCTGTGACTATGTGTGTGTGAGTGTGTGTGTATGTCTGTGACTCTGTGTGTGCCTGTGTGTCTGTGGCTGTGCATGTGTGTGTGTCTGGGAATGTGTGCCTGTCTGTGACTGTGTGTGTGAGTGCATGTGCGTGTCTGTGACTGTGTGTGAGTGTGTGTGTGTGTGCCTCTGTGTGCATGTGTGCCTGTCTGTGACGGGGTTTGTCTGTCTGTGAGTGTCCGTGACTGTGTGTGTGTCTATCTGTCCGTGACTGTGTGTGTGTGTGTGTGTGTGTGTGTGTCTGTGTGTCTGTGACTGTGTGCGTGTGTTTGTGTGACTGTGCGTTCGTCACTGTGTGTGTGTGTGTGTGTGTGTGACTGTGTGTGTGTGTACGTGTGTGTGTGTGTGTGTGGCTCTGTGTGTGTGTGTGTGTCTGTCTGTGACTGTGTTTGTCTATCTGTGAGTGTCCGTGACTGTGTGTGTGTCTGTCTGTCCATGACTCTGTGTGTGTGTGTGCGTGCGTGCGTGTGTGTGTGTGTGTGTGTGTGTGTGTGTGTGTGTGTGTGTGTGTGTGTGTGAGAGAGTATGTGGGACTGTGTGTGTGTGTGTGTGTGTGTGTGTGTGTGTGTGTGTCTGTGACTGTATGCGTGTGTTTGTGTGACTGTGTGTGTGTGACTGTGTGCGTGTGTGTGTCTGTATGTCTGTGACTTTGTGTGTATCTGTGACTGTGTTTGTGTGTGTGTGTGTGCGAGTGTGTGAGTGTGCCTTTGACTGTGTGTGTGTGAGTGTATCTGTGACTTTGTGTGAGTGTGTGTGTGTGTATGTGTGTGTGTGTGTGCGACTGTACATGTGGGTGTGTGTGGCTCTGGGTGCGTATGTGTCTGTCTGTGACTGTGTTTGTATGTCTGTGTGTGTGTGTGTGTGTGTGTGTGTGTGTGTGTGTGTGGCTGGGACTGTGTGTGTGTGCCTGTGTGTCTGTGAATATGTTTGTGTGAGTGTGTGTGTGTGTGTGTGCGTGTGCATGTCTGTGGCTCTGTATGTGTGTGTGTGGGACTGTGCGTGTGTGTGTGTCTGTGACTTGTGTGTGTCTATGACAGTGTTTGTGTGTCTGTGACTGTGTGTGTGTGTCTGTGACTGTGTGTGAGTGTGTGTGTGTGTGTGTGTGTGTGTGTGTGTGTGCCTTTGACTGTGTGTATGCGAGCGTGTCTGTGACTTTGTGTGAGTGTGTTCGTGTATGTGTATGTGTCAGTGACTGTGCGTGTGTGTATGTGTCTGCGTGGCTGTTACTGTGTGTGTGTATGCCTGTGTGTGTCTGTGCCTGTGTGTGTGTGTGTGTGTGTGTGTGTGTGTGCGACTGTACATGTGTGTGTGTGTGGATCTGTGTGTGTGTGTGTTTGTATATTTGTGAGTGTGTGTGTGTGTGGCTGGGACTGTGTGTGTGTGCCTGTGTGTCTGTGAATATGTTTGTGTGAGTGTGTGTGTGTGTGCGCGTGTCTGTGGCTGTGTATGTGTGTGTGTGTCTGGGACTGTGATTGTGTGTGTGTGTGTCTGTGACTTGTGTGTGTCTATGAGAGTCTTTGTAAGTCTGTGACTCTGTGTGTGAGTGCGGGTGTGTGTCTTTGACTGTGTGTGTGAGTGTGTGTGTGTGTCTGTGTGTGTGCGTAAGACTGTGTTTGTGTGTGTGTGTGTGTGTGTGTGTGTGTGGCTGTGACTATGTGCCTGAGTCTGTGACTGTGTTTGTGCATGTGTGAGTGTGTCTATGAATGTGTGTGTGGTTCTGAGACTATGTGTGTGTGTGTGATCGAATGTGTGTGTCTGTGCCTCTGTGCGCATGTGTGCCTGTCTGTGACTGTGTTTGTCTGTCTGTGAGTGTCCGTGACTGTGTGTGTGTCTGTCTATCTGTGACTGTGTGTATGTGTGTGTCTGTGTGTGTGTGTGAGTATGTGGGACTGTGTGTGTGTGTGTGTGTGTGTGTGTGTGTCTGTGCCTGTGTGTGTATGCATGTCTGTGACTGTGTGCGTGTGTGTGACTGTTTGTGTGTGTGTGTGTGTCTGTGGCTGTGTACATGTGTGCCTGTCTGTGACTGTGATTGCGTGTCTGTGAGTGTCTGTGACTGTGCGCGCGCGTATGTGTATCTGTCTCTGACTCTGTGTGTTTGTGTATGTGTGTGTGTGTGTGTACGTGTGTGTGTCAGTGACTGTGTGTCTGCGTGGCTGTTACTGTGTGTGTGAATGCCTGTGTGTCTGCACCTGTGTGTGTATGTCTGTGACTGTGTGTGTGTGTGGGTCTGTGTGTCTGTGACTGTGTGTGTATGTCTGTGACTGTGTTTGTCTGCTACATGTGTGTGTGTGAGTATGTGGGACTGTGTGTGTGTGTGTGTGTGTGTGTGTGTGTGTGTCTGTGCGTGTGTGACTGTGTGCGTGTGTTTGTGTGACTGTGTGTGCGTGACTGTGTGTGTGTGTGCGTGTGTGATTGTGTGTGTGTGTACGTGTGTGTCTGTGTGTGGCTCTGTGTGTGTGTGTGTCTGTCTGTGACTGTGTTTGTATGTCTGTGAGTGTGTGTGTGTAGCTGGGACTGTGTGTGTGTGCCTGTGTGTCTGTGACTATGTGTGTGTGAGTGTTTGTGTATGTCTGTGACTCTGCGTGTGCCTGTTTGTCTGTGGCTGTGTATGTGTGTGTGTCTGGGAATGTGTGCGTGTGTATGTGTGTCTGTGACTGTGTGCGTGACTGTGTGTGTATGTCTGTGACTGTGTGTGTGTGCTACGGAATGTGTGTGTGTGTGTGTGTGTGTGTGTGTGTGTGTGTCGCTCTGTGTGCGTGTGTGACTGTCTGTGACTGTGTTTGTATGTCTGTGAGTGTGTGTGTGTGGCTGGGACTGTGTGTGTGTGCCTGCGTGTCTGTGACTATGTGTGTGTGAGTGTGTGTGTATGTCTGTGACTCTGTGTGTGCCTGTGTGTCTGTGGCTGTGCATGTGTGTGTGTCTGGGAATGTGTGCCTGTCTGTGACTGTGTGTGTGAGTGCATGTGTGTGTCTGTGACTGTGTGTGAGTGTGTGTGTGTGTGCCTCTGTGTGCATGTGTGCCTGTCTGTGACGGGGTTTGTCTGTCTGTGAGTGTCCGTGACTGTGTGTGTGTCTATCTGTCCGTGACTCTGTGTGTGTGTGTGTGTGTGTGTGTGTGTGTGTGTGTGTGAGTATGTGGGACTGTGTGTTTGTGTCTGTATGTCTGTGACTCTGTGTGTATATCTGTGACTGCGTTTGTGTGTGTGTGTGTCAGAGTCTGTTTGTGTGTGTGTGTGCGAGTGTGTGAGTGTGCCTTTGACTGTGTGTGTGTGAGTGTGTCTGTGAATTTGTGTGAGTGGGTGTGTGTGTATGTGTGTGTGTGCGACTGTACATGTGTGTGTGTGTGTGGCTCTGTGTGCGTGTGTGTCTGTCTGTGACTGTGTTTGTATGTCTGTGTGTGTGTGTGTGGCTGGGACAGTGTGTGTGTGTGCCTGTGTGTCTGTGAATATGTTTGTGTGAGTGTGTGTGTGTGTGTGCGTGTCTGTGGCTGTGTATGTGTGTGTGTCTGAGACTGTGTGCATGTGTGTGTGTGTCTGTGACTTGTGTGTGTCTATGAGAGTCTTTGTAAGTCTGTGACTGTGTGTGTGACTGCGTGTGTGTGTCTTTGACTGTGTGTGTGTGAGTGTGTGTGTGCGTAAGACTGTGTTTGTGTGTGTGTGTGTGTGTGGCTGAGACTATGTGTGTGTGTGTGATCGAATGTGTGTGTCTGTGCCTCTGTGTGCCTGTCTGTGACTGTGTTTGTCTGTCTGTGAGTGTCCGTGACTTTGTGTGAGTGTGTTCGTGTATGTGTATGTGTCAATGACTGTGCGTGTGTGTATGTGTCTGCGTGGCTGTTACTGTGTGTGTGTGTGCCTGTGTGTGTCTGTGCCTGTGTGTGTGTGTGTGTGTGTGTGTGTGTGTGTGTGTGTGTGTGCGACTGTACATGTGTGTGTGTGTGGATCTGTGTGTGTGTGTGTTTGTATGTTTGTGAGTGTGTGAGTGTGTGGCTAGGACTGTGTGTGTGTGCCTGTGTGTCTGTGAATATGTTTGTGTGAGTGTGACTGTGTGTGTGTGTGTGTGTGTGTGTGTGTGTGTGCGCGTGTCTGTGGCTGTGTATGTGTGTGTGTCTGGGACTGTGTGCTTGTGTGTGTGTCTGTGACTTGTGTGTGTCTATGAGAGTCTTTGTAAGTCTGTGACTGTGTGTGTGAGTGCGTGTGTGTGTCTTTGACTGTGTGTGTGTGAGTGTGTGTGTGTGTCTGTGTGTGTGCATAAGACTGTGTTTGTGTGTGTGTGTGTGTGTGTGTGTGGCTGTGACTATGTGCCTGTGTCTGTGACTGTGTTTGTGCATGTGTGAGTGTGTCTGTGACTGTGTGTGTGGTTCTGAGACTATGTGTGTGTGTGTGTGATCGAATGTGTGTGTCTGTGCCTCTGTGCGCATGTGTGCCTGTCTGTGACAGTGTTTGTTTGTATGTGAGTGTCCGTGACTTTGTGTGAGTGTGTTCGTGTATGTGTATGTGTATGTGTCAGTGACTGTGCGTGTGTGTATTTGTCTGCGTGGCTGTTACTGTGTGTGTGTATGCCTGTGTGTGTCTGTGCCTGTGTGTGTGTGTGTGTGTGTGTGTGTGTGTGTGTGTGTGTGTGTGCGACTGTACATGTGTGTGTGTGTGGATCTGTGTGTGTGTGTGTTTGTATGTTTGTGAGTGTGTGAGTGTGTGGCTGGGACTGTGTGTGTGTGCCTGTGTGTCTGTGAATATGTTTGTGTGAGTGTGTGTGTGTGTGTAGTGTGCGCGTGTCTGTGGCTGTGTATGTGTGTGTGTCTGGGACTGTGTGCTTGTGTGTGTGTGTCTGTGACTTGTGTGTGTCTATGAGAGTCTTTGTAAGTCTGGGACTGTGTGTGTGAGTGCGTGTGTGTGTCTTTGGCTGTGTGTGTGTGAGTGTGTGTGTGTGTCTGTGTGTGTGCATAAGACTGTGTTTGTGTGTGTGTGTGTGTGTGTGTGTGTGGCTGCGACTATGTGCCTGTGTCTGTGACTGTGTTTGTGCATGTGTGAGTGTGTCTATGAATGTGTGTGTGGTTCTAAGACTATGTGTGTGTGTGTGATCGAATGTGTGTGTCTGTGCCTCTGTGTGCATGTGTGCCTGTCTGTGACTGTGTTTGTCTGTCTGTGAGTGTCCGTGACTGTGTGTGTGTCTGTCTATCTGTGACTGTGTGTATGTGTGTGTCTGTGTGTGTGTGTGAGTATGTGGGACTGTGTGTGTGTGTGTGTGTGTGTGTCTGTGCCTGTGTGTGTATGCATGTCTGTGACTGTGTGCGTGTGTGTGACTGTGTTTGTGACTGTTTGTGTGTGTGTGTGTGTGTGTCTGTGGCTGTGTACATGTGTGCCTGTCTGTGACTGTGATTGCGTGTCTGTCAGTGTCTGTGACTGTGCGCGCACGTATGTGTATCTGTCTCTGACTCTGTGTGTTTGTGTATGTGTGTGTGTGTGTGTGTGTGTACGTGTGTGTGTCAGTGACTGTGTGTCTGCGTGGCTGTTACTGTGTGTGTGAATGCCTGTGTGTCTGCACCTGTGTGTGTATGTCTATGACTGTGTGTGTGTGTGGGTCTGTGTGACTGTGACTGTGTGTGTATGTCTGTGACTGTGTTTGTCTGCTACATGTGTGTGTGTGAGTATGTGGGACTGTGTGTGTGTGTGTGTGTGTGTGTGTCTGTGTGTCTGTGACTGTGTGCGTGTGTTTGTGTGACTGTGTGTGCGTGACTGTGTGTGTGTGTGTGTGTGTGATTGTGTGTGTGTGTACGTGTGTGTCTGTGTGTGGCTCTGTGTGTGTGTGTGTCTGTCTGTGACTGTGTTTGTATGTCTGTGAGTGTGTGTGTGTGGCTGGGACTGTGTGTGTGTGCCTGTGTGTCTGTGACTATGTGTGTGTGAGTGTTTGTGTATGTCTGTGACTCTGCGTGTGCCTGTTTATCTGTGGCTGTGTATGTGTGTGTGTCTGGGAATGTGTGCGTGTGTGTGTGTGTCTGTGACTGTGTGCGTGACTGTGTGTGTATGTCTGTGACTGTGTGTGTGTGCTACGGAATGTGTGTGTGTGTGTGTGTGTGTGTGTGTGGGGCTCTGTGTGCGTGTGTGTCTGTCTGTGACTGTGTTTGTATGTCTGTGAGTGTGTGTGTGTGGCTGGGACTGTGTGTGTGTGCCTGTGTGTCTGTGACTATGTGTGTGTGAGTGTGTGTGTATGTCTGTGACTCTGTGTGTGCCTGTGTGTCTGTGGCTGTGCATGTGTGTGTGTCTGGGAATGTGTGCCTGTCTGTGACTGTGTGTGTGAGTGCATGTGTGTGTCTGTGACTGTGTGTGAGTGTGTGTGTGTGTGCCTCTGTGTGCATGTGTGCCTGTCTGTGACTGTGTTTGTCTGTCTGTGAGTGTCCGTGACTGTGTGTGTGTCTGTCTGTCCGTGACTGTGTGTGTGTGTGTGTGAGTATGTGGGACTGTGTGTTTGTGTGTGTGTGACTGTGTGTGTTTGTGTGTGTGACTGTGTGTATGTGTCTGTATGTCTGTGACTCTGTGTGTGTATCTGTGACTGCGTTTGTGTGTGTGTGTGTGTCAGAGTCTGTTTGTGTGTGTGTGTGAGTGTGTGAGTGTGCCTTTGACTGTGTGTGTGTGAGTGTGTCTGTGAATTTGTGTGAGTGGGTGTGTGTGTATGTGTGTGTGTGCGACTGTACATGTGTGTGTGTGTGTGGCTCTGTGTGCGTGTGTGTCTGTCTGTGACTGTGTTTGTATGTCTGTGTGTGTGTGTGTGTGGCTGGGACAGTGTGTGTGTGTGCCTGTGTGTCTGTGAATATGTTTGTGTGAGTGTGTGTGTGTGTGTGCGTGTCTGTGGCTGTGTATGTGTGTGTGTCTGAGACTGTGTGCGTGTGTGTGTGTGTCTGTGACTTGTGTGTGTCTATGAGAGTCTTTGTAAGTCTGTGACTGTGTGTGTGACTGCGTGTGTGTGTCTTTGACTGTGTGTGTGTGAGTGTGTGTGTGTGTCTGTGTGTGTGCATAAGACTGTGTTTGTGTGTGTGTGTGTGTGGCTGAGACTATGTGTGTGTGTGTGATCGAATGTGTGTGTCTGTGCCTCTGTGTGCCTGTCTGTGACTGTGTTTGTCTGTCTGTGAGTGTCCGTGACTTTGTGTGAGTGTGTTCGTGTATGTGTATGTGTCAATGACTGTGCGTGTGTGTATGTGTCTGCGTGGCTGTTACTGTGTGTGTGTGTGCCTGTGTGTGTCTGTGCCTGTGTGTGTGTGTGTGTGTGTTTGTGTGTGTGTGTGTGTGTGTGTGTGTGTGTGTGTGCGACTGTACATGTGTGTGTGTGTGGATCTGTGTGTGTGTGTGTTTGTATGTTTGTGAGTGTGTGAGTGTGTGGCTAGGACTGTGTGTGTGTGCCTGTGTGTCTGTGAATATGTTTGTGTGAGTGTGTGTGTGTGTGTGTGTGTGTGTGTGTGTGTGTGTGTGTGTGTGCGCGTGTCTGTGGCTGTGTATGTGTGTGTGTCTGGGACTGTGTGCTTGTGTGTGTGTCTGTGACTTGTGTGTGTCTATGAGAGTCTTTGTAAGTCTGTGACTGTGTGTGTGAGTGCGTGTGTGTGTCTTTGACTGTGTGTGTGTGAGTGTGTGTGTGTGTCTGTGTGTGTGCATAAGACTGTGTTTGTGTGTGTGTGTGTGTGTGTGTGTGTGGCTGTGACTATGTGCCTGTGTCTGTGACTGTGTTTGTGCATGTGTGAGTGTGTCTGTGACTGTGTGTGTGGTTCTGAGACTATGTGTGTGTGTGTGTGATCGAATGTGTGTGTCTGTGCCTCTGTGCGCATGTGTGCCTGTCTGTGACAGTGTTTGTTTGTATGTGAGTGTCCGTGACTTTGTGTGAGTGTGTTCGTGTATGTGTATGTGTATGTGTCAGTGACTGTGCGTGTGTGTATTTGTCTGCGTGGCTGTTACTGTGTGTGTGTATGCCTGTGTGTGTCTGTGCCTGTGTGTGTGTGTGTGTGTGTGTGTGTGTGTGTGCGACTGTACATGTGTGTGTGTGTGGATCTGTGTGTGTGTGTGTTTGTATGTTTGTGAGTGTGTGAGTGTGTGGCTGGGACTGTGTGTGTGTGCCTGTGTGTCTGTGAATATGTTTGTGTGAGTGTGTGTGTGTGTGTAGTGTGCGCGTGTCTGTGGCTGTGTATGTGTGTGTGTCTGGGACTGTGTGCTTGTGTGTGTGTGTCTGTGACTTGTGTGTGTCTATGAGAGTCTTTGTAAGTCTGGGACTGTGTGTGTGAGTGCGTGTGTGTGTCTTTGGCTGTGTGTGTGTGAGTGTGTGTGTGTGTCTGTGTGTGTGCATAAGACTGTGTTTGTGTGTGTGTGTGTGTGTGGCTGCGACTATGTGCCTGTGTCTGTGACTGTGTTTGTGCATGTGTGAGTGTGTCTATGAATGTGTGTGTGGTTCTAAGACTATGTGTGTGTGTGTGATCGAATGTGTGTGTCTGTGCCTCTGTGTGCATGTGTGCCTGTCTGTGACTGTGTTTGTCTGTCTGTGAGTGTCCGTGACTGTGTGTGTGTCTGTCTATCTGTGACTGTGTGTATGTGTGTGTCTGTGTGTGTGTGTGAGTATGTGGGACTGTGTGTGTGTGTGTGTGTGTGTGTGTGTGTGTCTGTGCCTGTGTGTGTATGCATGTCTGTGACTGTGTGCGTGTGTGTGACTGTGTTTGTGACTGTTTGTGTGTGTGTGTGTGTGTGTCTGTGGCTGTGTACATGTGTGCCTGTCTGTGACTGTGATTGCGTGTCTGTCAGTGTCTGTGACTGTGCGCGCACGTATGTGTATCTGTCTCTGACTCTGTGTGTTTGTGTATGTGTGTGTGTGTGTGTGTGTGTACGTGTGTGTGTCAGTGACTGTGTGTCTGCGTGGCTGTTACTGTGTGTGTGAATGCCTGTGTGTCTGCACCTGTGTGTGTATGTCTATGACTGTGTGTGTGTGTGGGTCTGTGTGACTGTGACTGTGTGTGTATGTCTGTGACTGTGTTTGTCTGCTACATGTGTGTGTGTGAGTATGTGGGACTGTGTGTGTGTGTGTGTGTGTGTGTGTCTGTGTGTCTGTGACTGTGTGCGTGTGTTTGTGTGACTGTGTGTGCGTGACTGTGTGTGTGTGTGTGTGTGTGATTGTGTGTGTGTGTACGTGTGTGTCTGTGTGTGGCTCTGTGTGTGTGTGTGTCTGTCTGTGACTGTGTTTGTATGTCTGTGAGTGTGTGTGTGTGGCTGGGACTGTGTGTGTGTGCCTGTGTGTCTGTGACTATGTGTGTGTGAGTGTTTGTGTATGTCTGTGACTCTGCGTGTGCCTGTTTATCTGTGGCTGTGTATGTGTGTGTGTCTGGGAATGTGTGCGTGTGTGTGTGTGTCTGTGACTGTGAGCGTGACTGTGTGTGTATGTCTGTGACTGTGTGTGTGTGCTACGGAATGTGTGTGTGTGTGTGTGTGTGTGTGTGTGTGTGTGTGGGGCTCTGTGTGCGTGTGTGTCTGTCTGTGACTGTGTTTGTATGTCTGTGAGTGTGTGTGTGTGGCTGGGACTGTGTGTGTGTGCCTGTGTGTCTGTGACTATGTGTGTGTGAGTGTGTGTGTATGTCTGTGACTCTGTGTGTGCCTGTGTGTCTGTGGCTGTGCATGTGTGTGTGTCTGGGAATGTGTGCCTGTCTGTGACTGTGTGTGTGAGTGCATGTGCGTGTCTGTGACTGTGTGTGAGTGTGTGTGTGTGTGCCTCTGTGTGCATGTGTGCCTGTCTGTGACGGGGTTTGTCTGTCTGTGAGTGTCCGTGACTGTGTGTGTGTGCTACGGAATGTGTGTGTGTGTGTGTGTGTGTGTGTGTGTGGGGCTCTGTGTGCGTGTGTGTCTGTCTGTGACTGTGTTTGTATGTCTGTGAGTGTGTGTGTGTGGCTGGGACTGTGTGTGTGTGCCTGTGTGTCTGTGACTATGTGTGTGTGAGTGTGTGTGTATGTCTGTGACTCTGTGTGTGCCTGTGTGTCTGTGGCTGTGCATGTGTGTGTGTCTGGGAATGTGTGCCTGTCTGTGACTGTGTGTGTGAGTGCATGTGTGTGTCTGTGACTGTGTGTGAGTGTGTGTGTGTGTGCCTCTGTGTGCATGTGTGCCTGTCTGTGACTGTGTTTGTCTGTCTGTGAGTGTCCGTGACTGTGTGTGTGTCTGTCTGTCCGTGACTGTGTGTGTGTGTGTGTGAGTATGTGGGACTGTGTGTTTGTGTGTGTGTGACTGTGTGTGTTTGTGTGTGTGACTGTGTGTATGTGTCTGTATGTCTGTGACTCTGTGTGTGTATCTGTGACTGCGTTTGTGTGTGTGTGTGTGTCAGAGTCTGTTTGTGTGTGTGTGTGTGTGTGTGAGTGTGCCTTTGACTGTGTGTGTGTGAGTGTGTCTGTGAATTTGTGTGAGTGGGTGTGTGTGTATGTGTGTGTGTGCGACTGTACATGTGTGTGTGTGTGTGGCTCTGTGTGCGTGTGTGTCTGTCTGTGACTGTGTTTGTATGTCTGTGTGTGTGTGTGTGTGGCTGGGACAGTGTGTGTGTGTGCCTGTGTGTCTGTGAATATGTTTGTGTGAGTGTGTGTGTGTGTGTGCGTGTCTGTGGCTGTGTATGTGTGTGTGTCTGAGACTGTGTGCGTGTGTGTGTGTGTCTGTGACTTGTGTGTGTCTATGAGAGTCTTTGTAAGTCTGTGACTGTGTGTGTGACTGCGTGTGTGTGCCTTTGACTGTGTGTGTGTGAGTGTGTGTGTGTGTCTGTGTGTGTGCATAAGACTGTGTTTGTGTGTGTGTGTGTGTGGCTGAGACTATGTGTGTGTGTGTGATCGAATGTGTGTGTCTGTGCCTCTGTGTGCATGTGTGCCTGTCTGTGACTGTGTTTGTCTGTATGTGAGTGTCCGTGACTTTGTGTGAGTGTGTTCGTGTATGTGTATGTGTCAGTGACTGTGCGTGTGTGTATGTGTCTGCGTGGCTGTTACTGTGTGTGTGTATGCCTGTGTGTGTCTGTGCCTGTGTGTGTGTGTGTGTGTGTGTGTGTGTGTGTGTGTGTGACTGTACATGTGTGTGCGTGTGGATCTGTGTGTGTGTGTGTTTGTATGTTTGTGAGTGTGTGAGTGTGTGGCTGGGACTGTGTGTGTGTGCCTGTGTGTCTGTGAATATGTTTGTGTGAGTGTGTGTGTGTGTGTGTGTGTGTGTGTGTGTGTGCGCGTGTCTGTGGCTGTGTATGTGTGTGTGTCTGGGACTGTGTGCTTGTGTGTGTGTGTCTGTGACTTGTGTGTGTCTATGAGAGTCTTTGTAAGTCTGTGACTGTGTGTGTGAGTGCGTGTGTGTGTCTTTGACTGTGTGTGTGTGAGTGTGTGTGTGTGTCTGTGTGTGTGCATAAGACTGTGTTTGTGTGTGTGTGTGTGTGTGTGTGTGGCTGTGACTATGTGCCTGTGTCTGTGACTGTGTTTGTGCATGTGTGAGTGTGTCTGTGACTGTGTGTGTGGTTCTGAGACTATGTGTGTGTGTGTGATCGAATGTGTGTGTCTGTGCCTCTGTGCGCATGTGTGCCTGTCTGTGACTGTGTTTGTTTGTCTGTGAGTGTCCGTGACTTTGTGTGAGTGTGTTCGTGTATGTGTATGTGTATGTGTCAGTGACTGTGCGTGTGTGTATGTGTCTGCATGGCTGTTACTGTGTGTGTGTATGCCTGTGTGTGTCTGTGCCTGTGTGTGTGTGTGTGTGTGTGTGTGTGTGCGACTGTACATGTGTGTGTGTGTGGATCTGTGTGTGTGTGTGTTTGTATGTTTGTGAGTGTGTGAGTGTGTGGCTGGGACTGTGTGTGTGTGCCTGTGTGTCTGTGAATATGTTTGTGTGAGTGTGTGTGTGTGTGTAGTGTGCGCGTGTCTGTGGCTGTGTATGTGTGTGTGTCTGGGACTGTGTGCTTGTGTGTGTGTGTCTGTGACTTGTGTGTGTCTATGAGAGTCTTTGTAAGTCTGGGACTGTGTGTGTGAGTGCGTGTGTGTGTCTTTGGCTGTGTGTGTGTGAGTGTGTGTGTGTGTCTGTGTGTGTGCGTAAGACTGTGTTTGTGTGTGTGTGTGTGTATGGGTGGCTATGACAATGTGCCTGCGTCTGTGACTGTGTTTGTGCATGTGTGAGTGTGTCTGTGACTGTGTGTGTGGTTCTGAGACTATGTGTGTGTGTGCGATCGAATGTGTGTGTCTGTGCCTCTGTGCACATGTGTGCCTGTCTGTGACTGTGTTTGTCTGTCTGTGAGGGCACGTGACTGTGTGTGTGTCTATCTGTGACTGTGTGTATGTGTGTGTCTGTGTGTGTGTGTAAGTATGTGGGACTGTGTGTGTGTGTGTGTGTGTGTGTGTCTGTGCCTGTGTGTGTATGCGTGTCTGTGACTGTGTGCGTGTGTGTGTGTGACTGTGTGTGTGACTGTGTGTGTGTGTGTCTGTGGCTGTGTATGTATGCGTGTCTGTGACTGTGTGCGTATGTGTGTGTGTGACTGTGTGTGTGACTGTGTGTGTGTGTGTCTGTGGCTGTGTACATGTGTGCCTGCCTGTGACTGTGATTGCGTGTCTGTGAGTGTCTGTGACTGTGCGCGCGCGTATGTGTATCTGTCTCTGACTCTGTGTGTTTGTGTATGTGTGTGTGTGCGTGTGTGTGTGTGTGTGTGTGTACGTGTGTGTGTCAGTGACTGTGTGTCTGCGTGGCTGTTACTTTGTGTGTGAATTCCTGTGTGTGTCTGCGCCTGTGTGTGTATGTCTGTGACTGTGTGTGTGTGGGTCTGTGTGTCAGTGACTGCTCGTGTGTGTATGTGTTTGTGTGTCTGTGATTGTGTGTGTGCGTGTCTGTGACTCTGTGTGTGTGTTTGCATCTGTGTGCCTGTGACTGTGTGTGTTTGCCTGTGTGTGTGTGTCTGTGTGTGTATATGTGTGTGTGTGACTATGTGTATACGTGTGTGTGTGTGTGTGAGACTATGTATATAGGTGTGTGTGTGCGTGAGTGAGTGAGAGAGAGACACTATGTGTGTGCGTGTGTGTGTGTGTGACTGTGTGTCTGTGTTTGTGACTGTGTGTGTGTCTGTCTGTCTGTGACTGTGTGTGTGTGTGTGTGTGCATCTGTGTGCCTGTGACTGTGTGAGTTTGCCTGTGTGTGTGTATGTGTGTGTGTGTGTGAGACTATGTGGATACGTGTGTGTGTGTGTGTGTGTGTGTGTGACTATGTGCATGTGTGTGTGTGACTGTGTGTCTGTGTCTGTGACTGTGTTTGTGTGTGTGTGTGTCTGGGACTGTGCGTGTGTCTGTGACTGAGTTTGTGTGTACGTGTGTGCGGGTCCATAATTGGGTTTGTGTATGTGTGTCTGTGACTGTGTTTGTATCTGTGACTGTGTGTGTGTGTGTGTGTCAGTGACTGAGTGTTTGTGTATGTGTCTGTTTGTGTGCATGCCTGTGTGTTTGTGTCTGTATGTGTTTGTGTGTGTGTGTGTGTTTGTGTGTGTGTGTGTGAGAGAGAGAGAGACTGTGTTTGTGTGTGTGTGTGTGTGTGTGTGTGTGTGTCTGTGACTATGTGTCTGTGACTGTGTTTGTGCATATGTGTGTGTCTATGACTGTGTGTATGTCTGTGTGTCTGTGACTGTGTGTGAAAATGCCTGTGTGTGTGTTTGTGTGTGACTGTGTGCATGTGTGTGCGTGTCTTTGGCTGTGTTTGCGCATCTGTGAGTGTGACTGTGACTGTGTGTGGGTCTGTGACTGTGTGTGTGTGTGTGTGATTGTGATTGTGTGTCTGTGTGTCTGTGACTGTGCGTGTGTGTCTGTCTGTCTGTGACTGTGTGTTTGTGTGTGTGTGTGTGTGTCTGTGACTATGCGTGTGTCAGTGACTGTATTTGTGTGTATGTGTGTCTGTGAGTGTGTGTGTGTGTATATGTGTTGGAGTGTGTGTGTGTGTGTGTCTGTCAGTGACTGTGCATGTGTATGTGTTTGTGTGTCAGTGACTGTGCGTGTGTGTATGTCTGTGTGTATGTCTGTGACTGTGCATGTGTTTGCCTATGTGTGTGTGTGTGTGTGTGAGAGAGACTATCTGCATACGTGTGTGTGTGTGTGTGACTGTGTGTCTGTGTCTGTGACTGTGTTTGTGTGTTTGTGTGTGTGTGTGTGTGTGTGTGTGTGTGTGTGTGTGTGTGTGTGTGTCCATGACTGGGTTTGTGTGTGTTTCTGGGACTGAGTTTGTGCATACGTGTGTGCGGGTTCAAGACTGGGTATGTGTGTGTGTCTGTGACTGTGTTTGTATCTGTGACTGTGTGTGTGTGTGTCAGTGACTAAGTGCTTGTGTATGTGTCTGTTTGTGTGCATGCCTATGTGTTTGTGTCTGTATGTGTTTGTGTGTGTGTGTGTGTGTGTGTCTGTGTGTTTGTGTGAGAGAGAAAGATTGTGTTTGTGTGTGTGTGTGTCTGTGACTATGTGTCTGTGACTGTGTTTGTGCATCTGTGTGCGTCTGTGACTGTGTGTGTGTCTGTCTGTGACTGTGTGTGAGAATGCCTGTGTGCGTGTTTGTGTGTGACTGTGTGCATGTGTGTGCATGTCTGTTGCTATGTTTGTGCATCTGTGAGTGTGACTGTGACTGTGTGTGTGTCTGTGACTGTGTGTGTGCCTGTGACTGTTTTTGTGTGTATGTGTGTCTGTGACTGTGTGTGTATGTCTGTGTGTGTGTGTGTGTGTATGAGACTATGTGTATGCGTGTGTGTGTGTGTGTGTGTGAGACTATGTGCATGTGTGCGTGCTTGTGTCTGTGACTGTGTTCGTGTGTGTGTGTGTGTGTGTGTGTGTGGTTGTGTGTGTGTGTCTGGGACTTCGTGTGTGTCTGTAACTGTGTTTGTGTGTGTGTGTCTGTGACTGTGTTTGTATGTGTGTGTGTCTGTGACTGTGAGTGTGAGAGTGTGTGTGTGTGTCTCTGACTATGTGTATGAGAGTGTGAGAGTGTGTGTGTCCATGACTGTGTTTGTGTGTGTGTGTCTGTCATTGTGATTGTGTGCGTATGTCTGTGACTGTGTGTGTGTCTGTGTGTCTGTGACTGTGTGTGAATGCCTGTGTGTGTGTCTGTGTGTGACTGTGTGTATGTGTGTGTGTCTGTGACTGTGTTTGTGCGTCTGTGAGTGTGTCTGTGACTGTGTGTGGGTCTGTGACTATGTGTGTGTGTGTGTGTGATTGTGATTATGTGTCTGTGACTGTGTGTGTGTCTGTGACTGTGTGTGAGAATGCCTGTGTGTGTATGTGTGTGACTGTGTGTATGCGTGTGTGTGTCTGTGGCTGTGTTTGTGCGTCTGTGAGTGTGTCTGTGACGGTGTGTGGGTCTGTGACTGTGTGTGTGTGTGTCTGTGTGTCTGTGACTGTGCGTGTGTCAGTGACTGTGTTTGTGTGTATGTGTGTCTGTGAGTGTGTGTGTGTGTGTGTGTGTGTGTGTGTGTCAGTGACTGTGCATGTGTATGTGTTTGTGTGTCAGTGACAGTGCGTGTGTGTATGTCTGTGTGTGTGTCTGTGACTGTATGTGTTTCCCTATGTGTGTGTATGTGTGTGCTTGTACAACTATGTGTATACGTGTGTGTGTGTCTGTGTGTGACTATGTGTATGTGTGTGTCAGTGACTGAGTTTGTGTGTGTGTGTGTCTGTGACTGTGTGTGTCAGTGACTGTGTTTGTGTGTATGTGTGTCTGTGAGTGTGTGTATGTGTGTCTGTGAATGTGTGTGTGTCCATGACTGTGTTTGTGTTGTGTGTGTGAGTCTGTGACTCTGTGTGTGTATGCATGTGTGTGTCTGTGCCTATGTGTGCGTATGTGTATGTGTCTGTGACTGTGTTTGTGTGCATGTATTTGTGTGTGTCAGTGACTGCTCGTGTGTGTATGTGTTTGTGTGTCTGTGACTGTGTGTGTGCGTGTCTGTGACTCTGTGTGTGTGTTTGCATCTGTGTGCCTGTGACTGTGTGTGTTTGCCTGTGTGTGTGTGACTATGTGTATACGTGTGTGTGTGTGCATGTGAGACTATGTATATAGGTGTGTGTGTGCGTGAGTGAGTGAGAGAGAGACACTATGTACATGCGTGTGTGTGTGTGACTGTGTGTCTGTGTTTGTGACTGTGTGTGTGTCTGTCTGTCTGTGAGTGTGTGTGTGTGTGTGTGTGTGTGTGCATCTGTGTGCCTGTGACTGTGTGAGTTTGCCTGTGTGTGTGTATGTGTGTGTGTGAGACTATGTGGATACGTGTGTGTGTGTGTGTGTGTGTCTGTGTGTGTGTGTGAGTGTGTGTGACTATGTGCATATGTGTGTGTGACTGTGTGTCTGTGTCTGTGACTGTGTTTGTGTGTGTGTGTGTCTGGGACTGTGCGTGAGTTTGTGAACTGAGTTTGTGTATACGTGTGTGTGGGTCCATTATTGGGTTTGTGTGTGTTTGTCTGTGACTGTGTTTGTATCTGTGACTGTGTGTGTGAGTGCGTGTGTGTGTCTTTGACTGTGTGTGCGTGAGTGTGTCTGTGTGTGTGTGTAAGACTGTGTTTGTGTGTGTGTGTGTGTGTGTGTGTGTGTGTGTGTGTGTGTGTGTGGCTATGACTATGTGCCTGTGTCTGTGACTGTGTTTGTGCATGTGTGAGTGTGTCTGTGACTGTGTGTGGGGTTCTGAGCCTATGTGTGTGTGTGTGATCGTATGTGTGTGCCTGTGCCTCTGTGCGCATGTGTGCCTGTCTGTGACTGTGTTTGTCTGTCTGTGAGTGTCTGTTACTGTGTGTGTGTCTGTCTGTCTGTGACTGTGTGTATGTGTGTGTGTGTGTGTGTGTGTGTGTGAGTATGTGGGACTGTGTCTGTGTGTGGCTGTCTGTGCCTGTGTGTGTATGCGTGTCTGTGACTGTGTGCGTGTGTGTGTGTGACTGTGTGTGTGACTGTTTGTGTGTGTGTGTGTCTGTCTGTGACTCTGTGTACATGTGTGCCTGTCTGTGACTGTGATTGTGTGTCTGTGAGTGTCTGTGACTGTGCTCGCGCGTATGTGTATCCGTCTCTGACTCTGTGTGTTTGTGTATGTGTGTGTGTGTGTGTGTCTGGGGCTGTGTGTATGTGTCTGTATGTCTGTGACTCTGTGTGTGTATCTGTGACTGTGTTTGTGTGTGTGTGTGTCAGAGTCTGTTTGTGTGTGTGTGTGCGAGTGTGTGAGTGTGCCTGTGACTGTGTGTGTGTGAGTGTGTCTGTGACTGTGTGTGAGTGCCTGTGTGTCTGTGACTATGTGTGTGACTTATGTGTATGTCTGTGACTCTACGTGTGCCTGAGTGTCTGTGGCTGTGTATGTGTGTGTGTGTCTGGGAATGTGTGCATGTGTGTGTGTGTCTGTGACTGTGTCTGTGACTGTGTGTGAATGCCTGTGTGTGTGTCTGTGTGTGACTGTGTGTATGTGTGTGTGTCTGTGAATGTGTTTGTGCGTCTGTGAGTGTGTCTGTGACTGTGTGTGGGTCTGTGACTATGTGTGTGATTGTGATTGTGTGTCTGTGACTGTGTGTGTGTTT
>JANJGN010000009.1:104721366-104726366 GCA_026770705.1 Isurus oxyrinchus
GTGTGACTGTGTGTCTGTGTTTGTGACTGTGTGTGTGTCTGTCTGTCTGTGACTGTGTGTGTGTGTGTGTGTGTGCATCTGTGTGCCTGTGACTGTGTGAGTTTGCCTGTGTGTGTGTATGTGTGTGTGTGTGTGAGACTATGTGGATACGTGTGTGTGTGTCTGTGTGTCTGTGTGTGTGTGTGAGTGTGTGTGACTATGTGCATATGTGTGTGTGACTGTGTGTCTGTGTCTGTGACTGTGTTTGTGTGTGTGTGTGTCTGGGACTGTGCGTGTGTCTGTGACTGAGTTTGTGTATACGTGTGTGTGGGTCCATGATTGGGTTTGTGTGTGTTTGTCTGTGACTGTGTTTGTATCTGTGACTGTGTGTGTGGGTGTGTGTGTGTCAGTGACTGAGTGTTTGTGTATGTGTCTGTTTGTGTGCATGCCTATGTGTTTCTGTCTGTATGTGTTTGTGTGTGTGTGTGTGTGTGTGTGTGTGTGTGAGAGAGAGAGAGAGAGAGAGAGAGACTGTGTTTGTGTGTGTGTGTGTGTGTGTCTGTGACTATGTGTCTGTGACTGCGTTTGTGCATACGTGTATGTCTGTGACAGTGTGTATGTCTGTGTGTCTGTGACTGTGAGTGAAAATGCCTGTGTGTGTGTTTGTGTGTGACTGTGTGCATGTGTGTGCGTTTCTGGGGCTGTGTTTGTGCATCTGTGAGTGTGACTGTGACTGTGTGTGGGTCTGTGACTGTGTGTGTGTGTTTGTGATTGTGATTGTGTGTCTGTGTGTCTGTGACTGTGCGTGTGTGTCTGTCTGTCTGTGACTGTGTGTGTGTGTGTGTGTGTCTGTGACTATGCGTGTGTCAGTGACTGTGTTTGTGTGTATGTGTGTCTGTGAGTTTGTTTGTGTGTATATGTGTCTGAGAGTGTGTGTGTGTGTCAGTGACTGTGCATGTGTATGTGTTTGTGTGTCAGTGACTGTGCGTGTGTGTATGTCTGTGTGTATGTCTGTGACTGTGTGTGTTTGACTATGTGTGTGTGTGTGTGTGTGTCTGAGAGACTATCTGCATATGTGTGTGTGTGTATGTGTGTCTGTGACTGTGTTTGTGTGTGGGTGTGTGTGTCTGTGTGTGTGTGTGTGTGTGTGTCCGTGACTGGGTTTGTGTGTGTGTGTGTCTGGGACTGAGTTTGTGTATGCGTGTGTGTGGGTCCATGACTGGGTTTGTGTGTGTGTGTGTGTGTCAGTGACTAAGTGTTTGTGTATGTGTCTGTTTGTGTGCATGCCTGTGTGTTTGTGTCTGTATGTGTTTGTGTGTTTGTGTATGTTTGTGTAAGAGAGAGAGACTGTGTTTGTGTGTGTGTGTGTCTGTGACTATGTGTATGTGACTGTGTTTGTGCATCTGTGTGTTTCTGTGACTGTGTGTGTGTCTGTCTGTGACTGTGTGTGAGAATGCCTGTGTGTGTGTTTGTGTGTGACTGTGTGCATGTGTGTGCATGTCTGTTGCTGTGTTTGTGCATCTGTGAGTGTGACTGTGACTGTGTGTGTGTCTGTGACTGTGTGTGTTTGCCTATGTGTGCGTGCGTGTGTGTGTGCGACTATGTGTATAAGTGTGTGTGTGTGTGTGTGTGTGTGTGTGTGTGTGAGACTATGTGTATGTGTGTGTGTGACTGTATGTCTGTGTCTGAGACTGCGTTTGTGTGTGTGTATGTGTGTGTGTTTGGGATTGTGCGTGGATCTGAGACTATGTGTGTGTGTGTGTGTGTGTGTGTGTGTGTGTGTGTGTGTGTGTGTGGCTCTGTGTGCATGTGTGTCTGTCTGTGACTGTGTTTGTGTGTCTGTGAGTGTCCGTGACAGTGTGTGTGTCGGTCTGTCTGTGACTCTGTGTGTGTGTGTGTGTGTGTGTGTGTGTGTGTGCGTGTGTGAGTGAGTGAGTGTGTGGGACTGTGTGTGTGTGTTTGTGTGTGTGCGTCTGTGACTGTGTGTGTGTCTGTGACTGTGTTTGTGTGTGCGTGTGTCTGTGACTGTGTTTGTGTGTATGTGTTTGTGTGTCAGTGACTGCTCGTGTGTGTATGTGTTTGTGTGTCTGTGACTGTGTGTGTGTGTGTCTGTGACTCTGTGTGTGTGTATGCATCTGTGTGCCTGTGACTGTGTGTGTTTTCCTGTGTGTGTGTGTCTGTGTGTGTGTATGTGTGTGTGTGTGTGACTATGTGTATACATGTGAGTCTGTGTGTGTGTGTGTGTGTGTGTGTGTGTGTGTGTGTGTGAAAGTATGTGTATACGTGTGTGTGTGTGTGTGAGTGACAGAGAGACACTATGAGTTTGCGTGTGTGTGTGACTGTGTGTCTGTGTCTGTGACTGTGTTTGTGTGTGTGTGATTGTGATTGTGTGTCTGTGACTGTGCGTGTGTGTCTGTGGCTGTGTTCATGCGTCTGTGACTGTGTGTGGGTTTTGACTGTGTGTGTGTGTGTGTGTGTGTGTGTGTGTGTGTGTGTGTGTGATTGTGATTGTGTGTCTCCGTGTCTGTGACTGCGTGTGTGTGTCTGTCTGTCTGTGACTGTGTGTGTGTGTGTGTTTGTGCATCTGTGTGCTTGTGACTGTGTGAGTTTGCCTGTGTGTATGTATGTGTGTGTGTGTGAGACTATGTGTATACGTGTGTGTGTGTGTGTGTGTGTGTGTGTGTGTGTGTGTGTGTGACTATGTGCATTTGTGTGTGTGACTCTGTGTCTGTGTCTGTGACTGAGTTAGTGTGTGTGTGTCTGGACTGTGTGTGTGCCTGTGACTGAGTTTCTGTGTACGTGTGTGTGTGTCCGTGACTGGGTTTGTGTGTGTGTGTCTGTGACTGTGTTTGTATCTGTGACTGTGTTTGTGTGTTTTTGTGCATCAGTGACTGAGTGTTTGTGTATGTGTCTGTGTGTGTGCATGCCTTTGTGTTTGTGCCTGTATGTGTTTGTGTATGTGTGTGTGTGTGAGAGAGAGTGACTGTGTTTGTGTGTGTGTGTGTCTGTGACTATGTGTCTGTGACTGTGTTTGTGCATCTGTGTGTGTCTGTGACTGTGTGTGTCTGTGTGTCTGTGACTGTGTGTGAGAATGCCTGCGTGTGTGTTTGTGTGTGACTGTGTGTATGTGTGTGCAAGTCTGTGGCTGTGTTTGTGTTTCTGTGAGTGTGTCTGTGACTGTGTGTGGGTCTGTGACTGTGTGTGTCTGTGTGATTGTGATTGTGTGTCTGTGTGTCTGTGACTGTGTTTGTGCATCTGTGTGTGTCTGTGATTGTGTGCTTGGGTCTGAGACTATGCGTGTGTGTATGTGTGTGTGTGTGTGTGTGTGTGTGTGTGTGTGTGTGGCTCTGTGTACATGTGTGTCTGTCTGTGACTGTGTTTGTGTGTCTATGATTGTCCGTGACGGTGTGTGTGTTGGTCTATCTGTGACTCTGTGTGTGTGTGTGTGTGTGTGTGTGTGTGTGTGTGTGAGTGTGCGGGACTGTGTGTGTGTGTGTGTGTGTGTGTGTGTCTGTGACTGTGTGTGTGTCTGTGACTGTGTTTGTGTGTGCGTGTGTCTGTGACTGTGTTTGTGTGCATGTGTTTGTGTGTGTCAGTGACTGCTCGTGTGTGTATGTGTTTGTGTGTCTGTGAATGTGTGTGTGTGTGTCTGTGACTCTGTGTGTGTGTATGCATCTGTGTGCCTGTGACTGTGTGTGTTTGCCTGTGTGTGTGTGTGTGTCTGTGTGTTTATGTGTGTGTGTTACTATGTGTATACGTGTGAGTGTGTTGGTGTGTGTGTGTGTGACTATGTATATAGGTGTGTGTGTGTGTGTGAGTGAGTGAGAGAGAGACACTATGTGTTTGCGTGTGTGTGTGTGACTATGTGTCTGTATTTGTGTCTGTGTGTGTGTCTGTCTGTCTGTGACTGTGTGTGTGTGTGTGCATCTGTGTGCCTGTGACTGTGTGAGTTTGCCTGTGTGTGTGTATATGTGTGTGTGTGTGTGTGAGACTATCTGTATACGTGTCTGTGTCTGTGACTGTTTGTGTGTGTGTGTGTCTGGGACTGAGTTTGTGTATTCATGTGTGCGGGTCCATGACTGGGTTTGTGTTTGTGTGTCTGTGACTGTGTTTGTATCTGTGACTGTGTGTGTGTGTGTGTCAGTGACTGAGTGTTTGTGTATGTGTCTGTTTGTGTGCATGCCTGCGTGTTTCTGTCTGTATGTGTTTGTGTGTGTGTGTGTGTGTGATAGAGAGAGACTGTGTTTGTGTGTGTGTGTGTGTCTGTGACTATGTGTCTGTGACTGTGTTTGTGCATATGTGTGTGTCTGTGACTGTGTGTATGTCTGTGTGTCTGTGACTGTGTGTGAGAATGCCTGTGTGTGTGTTTGTGTGTGACTGTGTGCATGTGTGTGCATGTCTGTGGCTGTATTTGTGCATCAGTGAGTGTGACTGTGACTGTGTGTGGGTCTGTGACTGTGTGTGTGTATGCATGTGTGTGTCTGTGCCTGTGTGTGCGTATGTGTGTGTGTCTGTGACTGTGTTTGTGTGCATGTGTTTGTGTGTGTCAGTGACTGCTCGTGTGTGTATGTGTTTGTGCGTCTGTGACTGTGTGTGTGCGTGTCTGTGACTCTGTGTGTGTGTTTGCATCTGTGTGCCTGTGACTGTGTGTGTTTGCCTGTGTGTGTGTCTGTGTGTGTATATGTGTGTGTGTGTGACTATGTTTATACGTGTGTGTGTGTGTGTGTGTGTGTGTGACTATGTATATAGGTGTGTGTGTGCGTGAGTGAGTGAGAGAGAGACACTATGTGTGTGCGTGTGTGTGTGTGACTGTGTGTCTGTGTTTGTGACTGTGTGTGTGTCTGTCTGTCTGTGACTGTGTGTGTGTGTGCATCAGTGTGCCTGTGACTGTGTGAGTTTGCCTCTGTGTGTGTATGTGTGTGAGACTATGTGGATACGTGTGTGTGTGTGTGTGTGTGTGTGTGTGTGTGTGTGTGTGTGTGTGTGTGACTATGTGCATGTGTGTGTGTGACTGTGTGTCT
>JANJGN010000009.1:104751366-104756366 GCA_026770705.1 Isurus oxyrinchus
CATGCCTGTGTGTTTGTGTCTGTATGTGTTTGTGTGTGTGTGTGTGGCTGTGTATGTGTGTGTGTCTGGGACTGTGTGCTTGTGTGTGTGTGTCTGTGACTTGTGTGTGTCTATGAGAGTCTTTGTAAGTCTGGGACTGTGTGTGTGAGTGCGTGTGTGTGTCTTTGGCTGTGTGTGTGTGAGTGTGTGTGTGTGTCTGTGTTTGTGCGTAAGACTGTGTTTGTGTGTGTGTGTGTGTATGGGTGGCTATGACAATGTGCCTGCGTCTGTGACTGTGTTTGTGCATGTGTGAGTGTGTCTGTGACTGTGTGTGTGGTTCTGAGCCTATGTGTGTGTGTGCGATCGAATGTGTGTGTCTGTGCCTCTGTGCACATGTGTGCCTGTCTGTGACTGTGTTTGTCTGTCTGTGAGGGCACGTGACTGTGTGTGTGTCTATCTGTGACTGTGTGTATGTGTGTGTCTGTGTGTGTGTGTAAGTATGTGGGACTGTGTGTGTGTGTGTGTGTGTGTGTGTGTCTGTGCCTGTGTGTGTATGCGTGTCTGTGACTGTGTGCGTGTGTGTGTGTGACTGTGTGTGTGACTGTGTGTGTGTGTGTCTGTGGCTGTGTATGTATGCGTGTCTGTGACTGTGTGCGTATGTGTGTGTGTGACTGTGTGTGTGACTGTGTGTGTGTGTGTCTGTGGCTGTGTACATGTGTGCCTGCCTGTGACTGTGATTGCGTGTTTGTGAGTGTCTGTGACTGTGCGCGCGCGTATGTGTATCTGTCTCTGACTCTGTGTGTTTGTGTATGTGTGTGTGTGTGCGTGTGTGTGTGTGTGTGTGTGTACGTGTGTGTGTCAGTGACTGTGTGTCTGCGTGGCTGTTACTTTGTGTGTGAATTCCTGTGTGTGTCTGCGCCTGTGTGTGTATGTCTGTGACTGTGTGTGTGTGGGTCTGTGTGTCAGTGACTGCTCGTGTGTGTATGTGTTTGTGTGTCTGTGATTGTGTGTGTGCGTGTCTGTGACTCTGTGTGTGTGTTTGCATCTGTGTGCCTGTGACTGTGTGTGTTTGCCTGTGTGTGTGTCTGTGTGTGTATATGTGTGTGTGTGACTATGTGTATACGTGTGTGTGTGTGTGTGAGACTATGTATATAGGTGTGTGTGTGCGTGAGTGAGTGAGAGAGAGACACTATGTGTGTGCGTGTGTGTGTGTGTGACTGTGTGTCTGTGTTTGTGACTGTGTGTGTGTCTGTCTGTCTGTGACTGTGTGTGTGTGTGTGTGTGTGTGTGCATCTGTGTGCCTGTGACTGTGTGAGTTTGCCTGTGTGTGTGTATGTGTGTGTGTGTGTGAGACTATGTGGATACGTGTGTGTGTGTGTGTGTGTGTGTGTGACTATGTGCATGTGTGTGTGTGACTGTGTGTCTGTGTCTGTGACTGTGTTTGTGTGTGTGTGTGTCTGGGACTGTGCGTGTGTCTGTGACTGAGTTTGTGTGTACGTGTGTGCGGGTCCATAATTGGGTTTGTGTATGAGTGTCTGTGACTGTGTTTGTATCTGTGACTGTGTGTGTGTGTGTGTGTCAGTGACTGAGTGTTTGTGTATGTGTCTGTTTGTGTGCATGCCTGTGTGTTTGTGTCTGTATGTGTTTGTGTGTGTGTGTGTGTTTGTGTGTGTGTGTGTGAGAGAGAGAGAGACTGTGTTTGTGTGTGTGTGTGTGTGTGTGTGTGTGTGTCTGTGACTATGTGTCTGTGACTGTGTTTGTGCATATGTGTGTGTCTATGACTGTGTGTATGTCTGTGTGTCTGTGACTGTGTGTGAAAATGCCTGTGTGTGTGTTTGTGTGTGACTGTGTGCATGTGTGTGCGTGTCTTTGGCTGTGTTTGCGCATCTGTGAGTGTGACTGTGACTGTGTGTGGGTCTGTGACTGTGTGTGTGTGTGTGTGATTGTGATTGTGTGTCTGTGTGTCTGTGACTGTGCGTGTGTGTCTGTCTGTCTGTGACTGTGTGTTTGTGTGTGTGTGTGTGTGTCTGTGACTATGCGTGTGTCAGTGACTGTATTTGTGTGTATGTGTGTCTGTGAGTGTGTGTGTGTGTATATGTGTTGGAGTGTGTGTGTGTGTGTGTCTGTCAGTGACTGTGCATGTGTATGTGTTTGTGTGTCAGTGACTGTGCGTGTGTGTATGTCTGTGTGTATGTCTGTGACTGTGCATGTGTTTGCCTATGTGTGTGTGTGTGTGTGTGAGAGAGACTATCTGCATACGTGTGTGTGTGTATGTGTGTGTGTGACTGTGTGTCTGTGTCTGTGACTGTGTTTGTGTGTTTGTGTGTGTGTGTGTGTGTGTGTGTGTGTGTGTGTGTGTGTGTGTGTGTGTGTGTGTGTCCATGACTGGGTTTGTGTGTGTTTCTGGGACTGAGTTTGTGCATACGTGTGTGCGGGTTCAAGACTGGGTATGTGTGTGTGTCTGTGACTGTGTTTGTATCTGTGACTGTGTGTGTGTGTGTCAGTGACTAAGTGCTTGTGTATGTGTCTGTTTGTGTGCATGCCTATGTGTTTGTGTCTGTATGTGTTTGTGTGTGTGTGTGTGTGTGTCTGTGTGTTTGTGTGAGAGAGAAAGATTGTGTTTGTGTGTGTGTGTGTCTGTGACTATGTGTCTGTGACTGTGTTTGTGCATCTGTGTGCGTCTGTGACTGTGTGTGTGTCTGTCTGTGACTGTGTGTGAGAATGCCTGTTTGCGTGTTTGTGTGTGACTGTGTGCATGTGTGTGCATGTCTGTTGCTATGTTTGTGCATCTGTGAGTGTGACTGTGACTGTGTGTGTGTCTGTGACTGTGTGTGTGCCTGTGACTGTTTTTGTGTGTATGTGTGTCTGTGACTGTGTGTGTATGTCTGTGTGTGTGTGTGTGTGTATGAGACTATGTGTATGCGTGTGTGTGTGTGTGTGTGTGTGAGACTATGTGCATGTGTGCGTGCTTGTGTCTGTGACTGTGTTCGTGTGTGTGTGTGTGTGTGTGTGTGGTTGTGTGTGTGTGTCTGGGACTTCGTGTGTGTCTGTAACTGTGTTTGTGTGTGTGTGTCTGTGACTGTGTTTGTATGTGTGTGTGTCTGTGACTGTGAGTGTGAGAGTGTGTGTGTGTGTCTCTGACTATGTGTATGAGAGTGTGAGAGTGTGTGTGTCCATGACTGTGTTTGTGTGTGTGTGTCTGTCATTGTGATTGTGTGCGTATGTCTGTGACTGTGTGTGTGTCTGTGTGTCTGTGACTGTGTGTGAATGCCTGTGTGTGTGTCTGTGTGTGACTGTGTGTATGTGTGTGTGTCTGTGACTGTGTTTGTGCGTCTGTGAGTGTGTCTGTGACTGTGTGTGGGTCTGTGACTATGTGTGTGTGTGTGTGATTGTGATTATGTGTCTGTGACTGTGTGTGTGTCTGTGACTGTGTGTGAGAATGCCTGTGTGTGTATGTGTGTGCTTGTACAACTATGTGTATACGTGTGTGTGTGTCTGTGTGTGACTATGTGTATGTGTGTGTCAGTGACTGAGTTTGTGTGTGTGTGTGTCTGTGACTGTGTGTGTCAGTGACTGTGTTTGTGTGTATGTGTGTCTGTGAGTGTGTGTATGTGTGTCTGTGAATGTGTGTGTGTCCATGACTGTGTTTGTGTTGTGTGTGTGAGTCTGTGACTCTGTGTGTGTATGCATGTGTGTGTCTGTGCCTATGTGTGCGTATGTGTATGTGTCTGTGACTGTGTTTGTGTGCATGTATTTGTGTGTGTCAGTGACTGCTCGTGTGTGTATGTGTTTGTGTGTCTGTGACTGTGTGTGTGCGTGTCTGTGACTCTGTGTGTGTGTTTGCATCTGTGTGCCTGTGACTGTGTGTGTTTGCCTGTGTGTGTGTGACTATGTGTATACGTGTGTGTGTGTGCATGTGAGACTATGTATATAGGTGTGTGTGTGCGTGAGTGAGTGAGAGAGAGACACTATGTACATGCGTGTGTGTGTGTGACTGTGTGTCTGTGTTTGTGACTGTGTGTGTGTCTGTCTGTCTGTGAGTGTGTGTGTGTGTGTGTGTGTGTGTGTGCATCTGTGTGCCTGTGACTGTGTGAGTTTGCCTGTGTGTGTGTATGTGTGTGTGTGAGACTATGTGGATACGTGTGTGTGTGTGTGTGTGTGTCTGTGTGTGTGTGTGAGTGTGTGTGACTATGTGCATATGTGTGTGTGACTGTGTGTCTGTGTCTGTGACTGTGTTTGTGTGTGTGTGTGTCTGGGACTGTGCGTGAGTTTGTGAACTGAGTTTGTGTATACGTGTGTGTGGGTCCATTATTGGGTTTGTGTGTGTTTGTCTGTGACTGTGTTTGTATCTGTGACTGTGTGTGTGAGTGCGTGTGTGTGTCTTTGACTGTGTGTGCGTGAGTGTGTCTGTGTGTGTGTGTAAGACTGTGTTTGTGTGTGTGTGTGTGTGTGTGTGTGTGGCTATGACTATGTGCCTGTGTCTGTGACTGTGTTTGTGCATGTGTGAGTGTGTCTGTGACTGTGTGTGGGGTTCTGAGCCTATGTGTGTGTGTGTGATCGTATGTGTGTGCCTGTGCCTCTGTGCGCATGTGTGCCTGTCTGTGACTGTGTTTGTCTGTCTGTGAGTGTCTGTTACTGTGTGTGTGTCTGTCTGTCTGTGACTGTGTGTATGTGTGTGTGTGTGTGTGTGTGTGTGTGTGTGTGAGTATGTGGGACTGTGTCTGTGTGTGGCTGTCTGTGCCTGTGTGTGTATGCGTGTCTGTGACTGTGTGCGTGTGTGTGTGTGACTGTGTGTGTGACTGTTTGTGTGTGTGTGTGTCTGTCTGTGACTCTGTGTACATGTGTGCCTGTCTGTGACTGTGATTGTGTGTCTGTGAGTGTCTGTGACTGTGCTCGCGCGTATGTGTATCCGTCTCTGACTCTGTGTGTTTGTGTATGTGTGTGTGTGTGTGTGTCTGGGGCTGTGTGTATGTGTCTGTATGTCTGTGACTCTGTGTGTGTATCTGTGACTGTGTTTGTGT
>JANJGN010000009.1:104761366-104766366 GCA_026770705.1 Isurus oxyrinchus
CTGTGAATGTGTGTGTGTCCATGACTGTGTTTGTGTTGTGTGTGTGAGTCTGTGACTCTGTGTGTGTATGCATGTGTGTGTCTGTGCCTATGTGTGCGTATGTGTATGTGTCTGTGACTGTGTTTGCGTGCATGTATTTGTGTGTGTCAGTGACTGCTCGTGTGTGTATGTGTTTGTGTGTCTGTGACTGTGTGTGTGCGTGTCTGTGACTCTGTGTGTGTGTTTGCATCTGTGTGCCTGTGACTGTGTGTGTTTGCCTGTGTGTGTGTGACTATGTGTATACGTGTGTGTGTGTGTGTGAGAGAGACTATGTATATAGGTGTGTGAGTGCGTGAGTGAGTGAGAGAGAGACACTATGTGCATGCGTGTGTGTGTGTGACTGTGTGTCTGTGTTTGTGACTGTGTGTGTGTCTGTCTGTCTGTGACTGTGTGTGTGTGTGTGTGTGTGCATCTGTGTGCCTGTGACTGTGTGAGTTTGCCTGTGTGTGTGTATGTGTGTGTGTGTGTGAGACTATGTGGATACGTGTGTGTGTGTCTGTGTGTCTGTGTGTGTGTGTGAGTGTGTGTGACTATGTGCATATGTGTGTGTGACTGTGTGTCTGTGTCTGTGACTGTGTTTGTGTGTGTGTGTGTCTGGGACTGTGCGTGTGTCTGTGACTGAGTTTGTGTATACGTGTGTGTGGGTCCATGATTGGGTTTGTGTGTGTTTGTCTGTGACTGTGTTTGTATCTGTGACTGTGTGTGTGGGTGTGTGTGTGTCAGTGACTGAGTGATTGTGTATGTGTCTGTTTGTGTGCATGCCTATGTGTTTCTGTCTGTATGTGTTTGTGTGTGTGTGTGTGTGTGTGTGTGTGAGAGAAAGAGAGAGAGAGAGAGAGACTGTGTTTGTGTGTGTGTGTGTGTGTGTGTCTGTGACTATGTGTCTGTGACTGCGTTTGTGCATACGTGTATGTCTGTGACAGTGTGTATGTCTGTGTGTCTGTGACTGTGAGTGAAAATGCCTGTGTGTGTGTTTGTGTGTGACTGTGTGCATGTGTGTGCGTTTCTGGGGCTGTGTTTGTGCATCTGTGAGTGTGACTGTGACTGTGTGTGGGTCTGTGACTGTGTGTGTGTGTTTGTGATTGTGATTGTGTGTCTGTGTGTCTGTGACTGTGCGTGTGTGTCTGTCTGTCTGTGACTGTGTGTGTGTGTGTGTGTGTGTCTGTGACTATGCGTGTGTCAGTGACTGTGTTTGTGTGTATGTGTGTCTGTGAGTTTGTTTGTGTGTATATGTGTCTGAGAGTGTGTGTGTGTGTCAGTGACTGTGCATGTGTATGTGTTTGTGTGTCAGTGACTGTGCGTGTGTGTATGTCTGTGTGTATGTCTGTGACTGTGTGTGTTTGACTATGTGTGTGTGTGTGTGTGTGTCTGAGAGACTATCTGCATATGTGTGTGTGTGTATGTGTGTCTGTGACTGTGTTTGTGTGTGGGTGTGTGTGTCTGTGTGTGTGTGTGTGTGTGTGTCCGTGACTGGGTTTGTGTGTGTGTGTGTCTGGGACTGAGTTTGTGTATGCGTGTGTGTGGGTCCATGACTGGGTTTGTGTGTGTGTGTCTGTGACTGTGTTTGTATCTGTGACTGTGTGTGTGTGTGTCAGTGACTAAGTGTTTGTGTATGTGTCTGTTTGTGTGCATGCCTGTGTGTTTGTGTCTGTATGTGTTTGTGTGTTTGTGTATGTTTGTGTAAGAGAGAGAGACTGTGTTTGTGTGTGTGTGTGTCTGTGACTATGTGTATGTGACTGTGTTTGTGCATCTGTGTGTTTCTGTGACTGTGTGTGTGTCTGTCTGTGACTGTGTGTGAGAATGCCTGTGTGTGTGTTTGTGTGTGACTGTGTGCATGTGTGTGCATGTCTGTTGCTGTGTTTGTGCATCTGTGAGTGTGACTGTGACTGTGTGTGTGTCTGTGACTGTGTGTGTTTGCCTATGTGTGCGTGCGTGTGTGTGTGCGACTATGTGTATAAGTGTGTGTGTGTGTGTGTGTGTGTGTGTGTGTGTGTGAGACTATGTGTATGTGTGTGTGTGACTGTATGTCTGTGTCTGAGACTGCGTTTGTGTGTGTGTATGTGTGTGTGTTTGGGATTGTGCGTGGATCTGAGACTATGTGTGTGTGTGTGTGTGTGTGTGTGTGTGTGTGTGTGTGTGTGTGTGTGGCTCTGTGTGCATGTGTGTCTGTCTGTGACTGTGTTTGTGTGTCTGTGAGTGTCCGTGACAGTGTGTGTGTCGGTCTGTCTGTGACTCTGTGTGTGTGTGTGTGTGTGTGTGTGTGTGTGCGCGTGTGAGTGAGTGAGTGTGTGGGACTGTGTGTGTGTGTTTGTGTGTGTGCGTCTGTGACTGTGTGTGTGTCTGTGACTGTGTTTGTGTGTGCGTGTGTCTGTGACTGTGTTTGTGCGTATGTGTTTGTGTGTCAGTGACTGCTCGTGTGTGTATGTGTTTGAGTGTCTGTGACTGTGTGTGTGCGTGTCTGTGACTCTGTGTGTGTGTATGCATCTGTGTGCCTGTGACTGTGTGTGTTTTCCTGTGTGTGTGTGTCTGTGTGTGTGTATGTGTGTGTGTGTGTGACTATGTGTATACATGTGAGTGTGTGTGTGTGTGTGTGTGTGTGTGTGTGTGTGTGTGTGTGTGAAAGTATGTGTATACGTGTGTGTGTGTGTGTGTGAGTGACAGAGAGACACTATGAGTTTGCGTGTGTGTGTGACTGTGTGTCTGTGTCTGTGACTGTGTTTGTGTGTGTGTGATTGTGATTGTGTGTCTGTGACTGTGCGTGTGTGTCTGTGGCTGTGTTCATGCGTCTGTGACTGTGTGTGGGTTTTGACTGTGTGTGTGTGTGTGTGTGTGTGTGTGTGTGTGTGTGTGTGTGTGTGTGTGTGATTGTGATTGTGTGTCTCCGTGTCTGTGACTGCGTGTGTGTGTCTGTCTGTCTGTGACTGTGTGTGTGTGTGTGTTTGTGCATCTGTGTGCTTGTGACTGTGTGAGTTTGCCTGTGTGTATGTATGTGTGTGTGTGTGAGACTATGTGTATACGTGTGTGTGTGTGTGTGTGTGTGTGTGTGTGTGTGTGTGTGTGTGTGTGTGACTATGTGCATTTGTGTGTGTGACTCTGTGTCTGTGTCTGTGACTGAGTTAGTGTGTGTGTGTCTGGACTGTGTGTGTGCCTGTGACTGAGTTTCTGTGTACGTGTGTGTGTGTCCGTGACTGGGTTTGTGTGTGTGTGTCTGTGACTGTGTTTGTATCTGTGACTGTGTTTGTGTGTTTTTGTGCATCAGTGACTGAGTGTTTGTGTATGTGTCTGTGTGTGTGCATGCCTTTGTGTTTGTGCCTGTATGTGTTTGTGTATGTGTGTGTGTGTGAGAGAGAGTGACTGTGTTTGTGTGTGTGTGTGTCTGTGACTATGTGTCTGTGACTGTGTTTGTGCATCTGTGTGTGTCTGTGACTGTGTGTGTCTGTGTGTCTGTGACTGTGTGTGAGAATGCCTGCGTGTGTGTTTGTGTGTGACTGTGTGTATGTGTGTGCAAGTCTGTGGCTGTGTTTGTGTTTCTGTGAGTGTGTCTGTGACTGTGTGTGGGTCTGTGACTGTGTGTGTCTGTGTGATTGTGATTGTGTGTCTGTGTGTCTGTGACTGTGTTTGTGCATCTGTGTGTGTCTGTGATTGTGTGCTTGGGTCTGAGACTATGCGTGTGTGTATGTGTGTGTGTGTGTGTGTGTGTGTGTGTGTGTGGCTCTGTGTACATGTGTGTCTGTCTGTGACTGTGTTTGTGTGTCTATGATTGTCCGTGACGGTGTGTGTGTTGGTCTATCTGTGACTCTGTGTGTGTGTGTGTGTGTGTGTGTGTGTGTGTGTGAGTGTGCGGGACTGTGTGTGTGTGTGTGTGTGTGTGTGTGTGTCTGTGACTGTGTGTGTGTCTGTGACTGTGTTTGTGTGTGCGTGTGTCTGTGACTGTGTTTGTGTGCATGTGTTTGTGTGTGTCAGTGACTGCTCGTGTGTGTATGTGTTTGTGTGTCTGTGAATGTGTGTGTGTGTGTCTGTGACTCTGTGTGTGTGTATGCATCTGTGTGCCTGTGACTGTGTGTGTTTGCCTGTGTGTGTGTGTGTGTCTGTGTGTTTATGTGTGTGTGTTACTATGTGTATACGTGTGAGTGTGTTGGTGTGTGTGTGTGTGACTATGTATATAGGTGTGTGTGTGTGTGTGAGTGAGTGAGAGAGAGACACTATGTGTTTGCGTGTGTGTGTGTGACTATGTGTCTGTATTTGTGTCTGTGTGTGTGTCTGTCTGTCTGTGACTGTGTGTGTGTGTGTGCATCTGTGTGCCTGTGACTGTGTGAGTTTGCCTGTGTGTGTGTATATGTGTGTGTGTGTGTGTGAGACTATCTGTATACGTGTCTGTGTCTGTGACTGTTTGTGTGTGTGTGTGTCTGGGACTGAGTTTGTGTATTCATGTGTGCGGGTCCATGACTGGGTTTGTGTTTGTGTGTCTGTGACTGTGTTTGTATCTGTGACTGTGTGTGTGTGTGTGTCAGTGACTGAGTGTTTGTGTATGTGTCTGTTTGTGTGCATGCCTGCGTGTTTCTGTCTGTATGTGTTTGTGTGTGTGTGTGTGTGTGATAGAGAGAGACTGTGTTTGTGTGTGTGTGTGTGTCTGTGACTATGTGTCTGTGACTGTGTTTGTGCATATGTGTGTGTCTGTGACTGTGTGTATGTCTGTGTGTCTGTGACTGTGTGTGAGAATGCCTGTGTGCGTGTTTGTGTGTGACTGTGTGCATGTGTGTGCATGTCTGTGGCTGTATTTGTGCATCAGTGAGTGTGACTGTGACTGTGTGTGGGTCTGTGACTGTGTGTGTGTATGCATGTGTGTGTCTGTGCCTGTGTGTGCGTATGTGTGTGTGTCTGTGACTGTGTTTGTGTGCATGTGTTTGTGTGTGTCAGTGACTGCTCGTGTGTGTATGTGTTTGTGCGTCTGTGACTGTGTG
>JANJGN010000009.1:104806366-104808866 GCA_026770705.1 Isurus oxyrinchus
GTGTTTGTGTGTGTGTCCGTGACTGGGTTTGTGTGTGTGTGTCGGTGACTGTGTGTTTGTGTATGCGTCTGTGTGTGTGCATGCCTGTGTGTTTGTGTCTGTATGTGCTTGTGTGTGTGTGTGTGTGTGTGTGTGTGTGTGTCTATGTGTCTGTGACTGTGTTTGTGCATCTGTGTGTGTCCGTGACTGTGCGTGTGTGTTTGTGTGATTGTGATTGTGTCTCTGTGTGTCTGGGACTGTGTGTGTGGGTCTCAGACTATGTGTGTGTGTGTGATTGTGTGTGTGTGTCTGTGGCTCTGTGTGCATGTGTGTCTGCCTGTGACTGTGTTTGTGTATCAGTGAGTGTCCGTGACTCTGTGTGTGTGTGTGTTAGTGACTCTGTGTGTGTGTGTGTGTGTGTGTGTGTGTGGAACTGTGTGTGTGTGTGTCTGTGACTGTGTGTGTGCCTGTGACTGTGTTTGTGTGTATGTGTGTCTGTGAGTGTGTGTATGTGTGTCAGTGACTGTGCGTGAGTGTATGTATCAGTGTGCCTGTGACTGTGTGTGTATGTCTGTGTGTGTGTGTGTGTGTGTATATATATGTGTGTGTGTGTGTGTGAGACTATGTGTATGCGTGTGTGTGTGTATGTGTGTGAGACTATGTGCATGTGTGCGTGCTTGTGTCTGTGACTGTGTTCATGTGTGTGTGTGTGTGTGTGTGGGACTTCGTGTGTGTCTGTAACTGTGTTTGTGTGTGTGTGTCTGTGACTGTGCTTGTATGTGTGTGTGTCTGTGACTGAGTGTGAGAGAGTGTGTGTGTGTCTCTGACTATGTGTATGAGAGTGTGAGAGTGTGTGTGTCCATGACTGTGTTTGTGTGTGTGTGTGTGTCTGTCATTGTGATTGTGTGCGTATGTCTGTGACTGTGTGTGTGTCTGTGTGTCTGTGACTGTGTGTGAATGCCTGTGTGTGTGTCTGTGTGTGACTGTGTGTATGTGTGTGTGTCTGTAACTGTGTTTGTGCATCTGTGAGTGTGTCTGTGACTGTGTGTGGGTCTGTGACTATGTGTGTATGTGTGTGTGTGTGTATGATTGTGATTGTGTGTCTGTGACTGTGTGTGTGTCTGTGTGTCTGTGACTGTGTGTGAAAATGCCTGTGTGTGTGTATGTGTGTGACTGTGTGTATGTGTGTTTGTGTCTGTGGCTGTGTTTGTGCGTCTGTGAGTGTGTCTGTGACTTTGTGTGTGTGTGTGTCTGTGTGTCTGTGACTGTGCGTGTGTCAGTGACTGTGTTTGTGTGTATGTGTGTCTGTGAGTGTGTGTGTGTATATGTGTCTGTGAGTGTGTGTGTGTGTCAGTCAATGTGCATGTGTATGTGTTTGTGTGTCAGTGACTGTGTGTGTATGTATGTCTGTGTGTGTGTCTGTGACTGTATGTGTTTCCCTATCTGTGTGTATATGTGTGCTTGTATGTGTGTGTGTGTGACTATGTGTATGTGTGTGTCTGTGACTGAGTTTGTGTGTGTGTGTGTCTGTGACTGTGTGTGTCAGTGACTGTGTTTATGTGTGTCTGTGAATGTGTGTATGTGTCCATGACTGTGCTTGTGTTGTGTCTGAGTCTGTGACTGTGTGTGTGTATGCATGTGTGTGTCTGTGCCTGTGTGTGCGTATGTGTGTGTGTCTGTGACTGTGTTTGTGTGCATGTGTTTGTGTGTGTCAGTGACTGCTCGTGTGTGTATGTGTTTGTGCGTCTGTGACTGTGTGTGTGCGTGTCTGTGACTCTGTGTGTATGTTTGCATCTGTGTGCCTGTGACTGTGTGTGTTTGCCTGTATGTGTGTGTCTGTGTGTGTATATGTGTGTGTGTGACTATGTGTATACGTGTGTGTGTGTGTGTGTGTGTGTGAGAGACTATGTATATAGGTGTGTGTGTGCGTGAGTGAGTGAGAGAAGAACACTATGTGTGTGCGTGTGTGTGTGTGACTGTGTGTCTGTGTTTGTGACTGTGTGTGTGTCTGTCTGTCTGTGACTGTGTGTGTGTGTGTGTGCATCTGTGTGCCTGTGACTGTGTGAGTTTGCCTGTGTGTGTGTATGTGTGTGTGTGTGTGAGACTATGTGGATACGTGTGTGTGTGTGTGTGTGTGTGTGTGTGTGTGTGTGTGTGTGTGTGTGTGTGTGTGTGTGTGACTATGTGCATGTGTGTGTGTGACTGTGTGTCTGTGTCTGTGACTGTGTTTGTGTGTGTGTGTGTGTGTGTGTGTGTGTCTGGGACTGTGCGTGTGTCTGTGACTGAGTTTGTGTATACGTGCGTGCGGGTCCATGATTGGGTTTGTGTGTGTGTGTCTGTGACTGTGTTTGTATCTGTGACTGTGTGTGTGTGTGTGTGTGTGTGTGTGTCAGTGACTGAGTGTTTGTGTATGTGTCTGTTTGTGTGCATGCCTGTGTGTTTCTGTCTGTATGTGTTTGTGTTTGTGTGTGTGTGTGTGTGTGTGTGTGTGTGTCTGTGACTATATGTCTGTGACTGTGTT
>JANJGN010000009.1:104813866-104818866 GCA_026770705.1 Isurus oxyrinchus
GTGACTGTGTTTGTGTGTATGTGTGTGTGTGTGTGTCAGTGACTGTTCGTGTGTGTATGTGTTTGTGTGTCTGTGACTGTGTGTGTGTGTGTGTGTGTGTGTGTGATTGTGATTGTGTGTCTGTGTGTCTGTGACTGTGTGTGTGTGTCTGTGACTGTGTGTGTGTGTGTGAGTGAATGTGTGGGACTGTGTGTGTGTGTCTGTGTATCTGTGACTGTGCGTGTGTCAGTGACTGTGTTTGTGTGAATGTGTGTCTGTGAGAGTGTGTGTGTGTCAGTGACTGTGTGTGTATGTGTTTGTGTGTCAGTGACTGTGCGTGTGTGTATGTCTGTGTGTGGGTCTGTGACTGTGTGTGTTTGCCTATGTGTGTGTGCGTGTGTGTGTGCGACTATGTGTATACGTGTGTGTGTGTGTGTGTGTGTGTGTGTGAGACTATGTGTATGTGTGTGTGTGTGACTGTATGTCTGTGTCTGAGACTGCGTTTGTGTGTGTGTATGTGTCTGTGTTTGGGATTGTGCCTGGGTCTGAGACTATGTGTGTGTGTGTGTGTGGCTCTGTGTGCATCTGTGTCTGTCTGTGACTGTGTTTGTGTGTCTGTGAGTATCCGTGACTGTGTGTGTGTCTGTGACTGTGTTTGTGTGTATGTGTGTGTGCGTCCATGACTGTGTTTGTGTGTGTGTGTCTGTGACTTTGTTTGTATCTGTGACTGTGTGTGTGTATGCCTGTGTGTTTGTGCCTGTATGTGCGTGTGTTTGTGTGTGTGTGTGTCAGAGACAGAGAGAGAGACTGTGTTTGTGTATGTGTGTGTGTGTGTCTGTGACTGTGTTTGTGCATCTGCGTGTGTCTGTGACTGTGTGTGTGGGTCTGAGACTATGTGTGTGTGTGTGATTTTGTGTGTGTGTGTGTGGCTCTGTGTGCATGTATGTCTGTCTGTCTCTGTGTTTGTGTGTCTGTGAGTGTGTGTGTGCGTGTCTGTGACTCTGTGTGTATGCCTGTGACTGTGTGTGTTTGCCTGTGTGTGTGTCTGTGTCTGTGTGTGAGACTATGTGTATACATGTGTGTGTGTATGTGTGTGTGTGTGTGAGAGAGAGAGAGACTATGTGTATGCATGTGTGTGTGACTGTGTGTCTGTGACTGTGTTTGTGTGTGTGTGTGTCTGGGAATCTATCTGTGTCTGTGACTTTGTTTGTATCTGTGACTGTGTGTGTATGCCTGTGTGTTTGTGTCTGTTTGTGTATACATGCGTGTGTGTGTGTGTGTGTGTGTGTGAGAGACTATGTGTATACGTGTGTGTGTGTGTGTGTGTGTGTGTGTGAGAGAGAGAGAGAGAGAGAGAGACTATGTGTATGCATGTGTGTGTGACTGTGTGTCTGTGACGGTGTTTGTGTGTGTGTGTGTGTGTGTGTGTCTGGGACTGTATGTATGTCTGTGACTGTGTTTGTATCTGTGACTGTGTGTGTGTATGCCTGTGTGTTTGTGTCTGTATGTATGTGTGTGTGTGTGTGTGTGTGTGTGTGTGTGAGAGAGAGAGAGAGACGGTGTTTGTGAATGTGTGTGTGTGTGTGTCTGTGACTATGTGTCTGTGACTGTGTTTGTGCATCTGCGTGTGTCTGTGACTGTGTGTGTGGGTCTGAGACTATGTGTGTGTGTGTGATTTTGTGTGTGTGTGTGTGGCTCTGTGTGCATCTGTGTCTGTCTGTGACTGTGTTTGTGTGTCTGTGAGTGTCCGTGACTGTGTGTGTGTCTGTCTGTGACTGTGCGTGTGTGTGTGTGTGTGTGTGTGTGTGTGGGTGTGTGTATGCGTGTGAGTGTGCGGAACTGTGTGTGTGTGTGTGTGTCTGTGACTGTGTGTGTGTCTGTGACTGTGTTTGTGTGTGCGTGTGTCAGTGACTGTGTTTGTGTGTATGTGTGTGTGTGTGTGTCAGTGACTGTTCGTGTGTGTATGTGTTTGTGTGTCTGTGACTGTGTGTGTGTGTGTGTGTGTGTGTCTGTGACTGTATGTGTGTCTGTGACTGTGTTTGTGTGTTCGTGTGTCAGTGACTGTGTTTGTGTGTATGTGTGTGTGTCAGTGACTGTTCGTGTTTGTGTGTCAGTGACTGTTCGTGTGTGCGTCTCTGTGACTCTGTGTGTGTATGTGTCTGTATGCCTGTGACTGTGTGTGTTTGCCTGTGTGTGTGTGTGTGTGTGTGAGTGTGAGGGACTGTGTGTGTGTGTGTGATTGTGTTTGTGTGTATGTGTGTCTATGAGTGTGTCTGTGTGTCAGTGACTGTTCGTGTATGTATCAGTGTGCCTGTGACTGTTTGTGTATGCCTGCGTGTGTGTGTGTGTGTGTGTGTGTGTGTGTGTGTGAGAGAGAGAGAGAGAGAGTCTATGTGTACGTGTGTGTGTGTGTGTGAGACTATGTGCATGTGTGCGTGCATGTGTAAGTGACTGTGTGTCTGTGTCTGTGACTGTGTTTGTGTGTATGTGTGTGTGCGTCCGTGACTGTGTTTGTGTGTGTGTGTCTGTGACTGTGTTTGTATCTGTGACTGTGTGTGTGTATGCCTGTGTGTTTGTGTCTGTATGTGTGTGTGTTTGTGTGTGTGTGTCAGAGACAGAGAGAGAGAGAGACTGTGTTTGTGTATGTGTGTGTGTGTGTGTGTGTGTGTGTGTCTGTGACTGTGTTTGTGCATCTGCGTGTGTCTGTATGCCTGTGAGTGTGGGTCTGAGACTATGTGTGTGTGATTTTGTGTGTGTGTGTGTGGCTCTGTGTGCATGTGTGTCTGTCTGTGACTGTGTTTGTGTGTCTGCGTGTGTCTGTTACTGTGTGTGTGGGTCTGAGACTGTGTGTGTGTGATTTTGTGTGTGTGTGTGTGTGTGGCTCTGTGTGCATGTGTGTCTGTCTGTGACTGTGTTTGTGTGTCTGTGAGTGTCCGTGACTGTGTGTGTGTCTGTCTGTCTGTGACTCTGTGTGTGTGTGTGGGTGTGTTAATGTGTGTGAGTGTGTGGGACTGTGTGTGCATGTGTGTGTGTCTGTGACTGTGTGTGTGCCTGTGGCTGTGTTTGTGTGTGCGTGTGTCAGTGACTGTGTTTGTGTGTATGTGTGTGTGTCAGTGACTGTTCGTGTGTGTATGTGCTTGTGTGTCTGTGACTGTGTGTGTGCGTGTCTGTGACTCTGTGTGTGTGTATGTGTTTGTATGCCTGTGACTGTGTGTGTTTGCCTGTGTGTGTGTCTGTGTGTGTGTCTGTGTGTGTGTGTGAGACTATGTGTATACGTGCGTGTGTGTGTGTGTGTGTGAGACTATGTGTATACGTGTGTGTGTATGTGTGTGTGTGTGTGAGAGAGAGAGAGAGACTATGTGTATGCATGTGTGTGTGACTGTGTGTCTGTGACGGTGTTTGTGTGTGTGTGTGTGTGTGTGTCTGGGACTGTATGTGTGTCTGTGACTGTGTTTGTATCTGTGACTGTGTGTGTGTATGCCTGTGTGTTTGTGTCTGTATGTATGTGTGTGTGTGTGTGTGTGTGTGTGTGTGTGAGAGAGAGAGAGAGAGAGACGGTGTTTGTGAATGTGTGTGTGTGTGTGTGTGTGTGTGTGTGTCTGTGACTATGTGTCTGTGACTGTGTTTGTGCATCTGCGTGTGTCTGTGACTGTGTGTGTGGGTCTGAGACTATGTGTGTGTGTGTGTGTGATTTTGTGTGTGTGTGTGTGTGGCTCTGTGTGCATCTGTGTCTGTCTGTGACTGTGTTTGTGTTTCTGTGAGTGCCCGTGACTGTGTGTGTGTGTGTCTGTGACTGTGTGTGTGTCTGTGACTGTGTTTGTGTGTGCGTGTGTCAGTGACTGTGTTTGTGTGTATGTGTGTGTGTGTCAGTGACTGTTCGTGTGTGTATGTGTTTGTGTGTCTGTGACTGTGTGTGTGTGTGTGTGTGTGTGTGTGTGTGTGTGTGTGTGTGTGTGTGTGTGACTGTGTGTGTGTCTGTGACTGTGTTTGTGTGTCTGTGAGTGTGTGTGTGCGTGTCTGTGACTCTGTGTGTGTGTATGTGTCTGTATGCCTGTGACTGTGTGTGTTTGCCTGTGTGTGTGTCTGTGTCTGTGTGTGAGACTATGTGTATACGTGTGTGTGTATGTGTGTGTGTGAGAGAGAGAGACTATGTGTATGCATGTGTGTGTGACTGTGTGTCTGTGACTGTGTTTGTGTGTGTGTGTGTCTGGGAATCTATCTGTGTCTGTGACTGTGTTTGTATCTGTGACTGTGTGTGTATGCCTGTGTGTTTGTGTCTGTATGTGTATGTGTGTGTGTGAGAGAGAGAGAGAGAGACGGTGTTTGTGTATGTGTGTGTGTGTGTGTGTGTGTTCTGTGACTATTTGTCTGTGACTGTGATTGTGCATCTGCGTGTGTCTGTTACTGTGTGTGTGGGTCTGAGACTGTGTGTGTGTGATTTTGTGTGTGTGTGTGTGGCTCTGTGTGCATGTGTGTCTGTCTGTGACTGTGTTTGTGTGTCTGTGAGTGTCCGTGACTGTGTGTGTGTCTGTCTGTCTGTGACTCTGTGTGTGTGTGTGGGTGTGTTAATGTGTGTGAGTGTGCGGGACTGTGTGTGCATGTGTGTGTGTCTGTGACTGTGTGTGTGTCTGTGGCTGTGTTTGTGTGTGCGTGTGTCAGTGACTGTGTTTGTGTGTATGTGTGTGTGTCAGTGACTGTTCGTGTGTGTATGTGCTTGTGTGTCTGTGACTGTGTGTGTGCGTGTCTGTGACTCTGTGTGTGTGTATGTGTTTGTATGCCTGTGACTGTGTGTGTTTGCCTGTGTGTGTGTCTGTGTGTGTGTATGTGTGTGTGTGTGAGACTATGTGTATACGTGCGTGTGCGTGTGTGTGTGTGAGACTATGTGTATACGTGTGTGTGTGTGTGTGTGTGTGTGTGTGGGAGAGAGAGAGAGAGAGACTATGTGTATGCATGTGTGTGTGACTGTGTGTCTGTGACGGTGTTTGTGTGTGTGTGTGTGTGTGTCTGGGACTGTATGTGTG
>JANJGN010000009.1:104823866-104826366 GCA_026770705.1 Isurus oxyrinchus
GTGTGCGTGTCTGTGACTCTGTGTGTGTGTATGTGTTTGTATGCCTGTGACTGTGTGTGTTTGCCTGTGTCTGTGTCTGTGTGTGTGTATGTGTGTGTGTGTGAGACTATGTGTATACGTGCATGTGCGTGTGTGTGTGTGAGACTATGTGTATACGTGTGTGTGTGTGTGTGTGTGTGTGTGTGTGAGAGAGAGAGAGAGAGACTATGTGTATGCATGTGTGTGTGACTGTGTGTCTGTGACGGTGTTTGTGTGTGTGTGTGTGTGTGTGTGTCTGGGACTGTATGTGTGTCTGTGACTGTGTTTGTATCTGTGAATGTGTGTGTGTATGCCTGTGTGTTTGTGTCTGTATGTATGTGTGTGTGTGTGTGAGAGAGAGAGAGAGAGAGAGAGACGGTGTTTGTGAATGTGTGTGTGTGTGTGTGTGTGTCTGTGACTATGTGTCTGTGACTGTGTTTGTGCATCTGCGTGTGTCTGTGACTGTGTGTGTGGGTCTGAGACTATGTGTGTGTGTGTGATTTTGTGTGTGTGTGTGTGTGGCTCTGTGTGCATCTGTGTCTGTCTGTGACTGTGTTTGTGTGTCTGTGAGTGTCCGTGACTGTGTGTGTGTCTGTCTGTGACTGTGTGTGTGTGTGTGTGGGTGTGTGTATGCGTGTGAGTGTGCGGAACTGTGTGTGTGTGTGTGTGTCTGTGACTGTGTGTGTGTCTGTGACTGTGTTTGTGTGTGCGTGTGTCAGTGACTGTGTTTGTGTGTATGTGTGTGTGTGTGTCAGTGACTGTTCGTGTGTGTATGTGTTTGTGTGTCTGTGACTGTGTGTGTGTGTGTGTGTGTGTTTGTGTGTGTGTGACTGTGTGTGTCTGCGACTGTGTTTGTGTGTTCGTGTGTCAGTGACTGTGTTTGTGTGTGTCAGTGACTGTTCGTGTTTGTGTGTCTGTGACTGTGTGTGTGTGTGTGTCTGTGACTCTGTGTGTGTATGTGTCTGTATGCCTGTGACTGTGTGTGTTTGCCTGTGTGTGTGTGTGTGTGTGTGTGTGAGGGACTGTGTGTGTGTGCGCGATTGTGTTTGTGTGTATGTGTGTCTATGAGTGTGTCTGTGTGTCAGTGACTGTTCGTGTATGTATCAGTGTGCCTGTGACTGTGTGTGTATGCCTGCGTGTGTGTGTGTGTGTGTGTGTGAGAGAGAGAGAGAGAGACTATGTGTACGTGTGTGTGTGTGCGTGTGTGTGTGAGACTATGTGCATGTGTGCGTGCATGTGTATGTGACTGTGTGTCTGTGTCTGTGACTGTGTTTGTGTGTGTGTGTTTGTCTGGGACTGTGCATGTGTCTGTCACTGTGTTTATGTGTATGTGTGTGTGCGTCCGTGACTGTGTTTGTGTGTGTGTGTCTGTGACCGTGTTTGTATCTGTGACTGTGTGTGTGTATGCCTCTGTGTTTGTGTCTGTATGTGTGTGTGTTTGTGTGTGTGTGTGAGAGACAGAGAGAGAGAGAGAGACGGTGTTTGTGTATGGGTGTGTGTGTGTGTCTGTGACTGTGTTTGTGCATCTGCGTGCGTCTGTGACTGTGTATGTGGATCTGAGACTATGTGTGTGTGCGTGATTTTGTGTGTGTGTGTGGCTCTGTGTGCATGTGTGTCTGTCTGTGACTGTGTCTGTGTGTCTGTGAGTGTCCGTGACTGTGTGTGTGTCCGACTGTCTGTGACTGTGTGTGTGGGTGTGTCTGTGACTGCGTGTGTGTCGTGACTGTGTTTGTGTGTGCGTGTATCAGTGACTGTGCTTGTGTGTATGTGTGTGTGTGTGTCAGCGACTGATCGTGTGTGTATGTGTTTGTGTGTCTGTGACTGTGTGTGTGTGTGTCTGTGACTGTGTGTGTGTCTGTGACTGTGTTTGTGTGTGCGTGAGTCTGTGACTGTGTTTGTGTGTGTGTGTTTGTCTGGGACTGTGCGTGTGTCTGTGACTGTGTTTGTGTGTATGTGTGTGTGCATCCGTGACTGTGTTTGTGTGTGTGTGTCTGTGACTGTGTTTGTATCTGTGACTGTGTGTGTGTATGCCTGTGTGTTTGTGTCTGTATGTGTGTGTGTTTGTGTGTGTGTGTGTCAGAGACAGAGAGAGAGAGAGACTGTGTTTGTGTATGTGTGTGTGTGTGTGTGTGTGTCTGTGACTGTGTTTGTGCATCTGCGTGTGTCTGTATGCCTGTGACTGTGTGTGTGGGTCTGAGACTATGTGTGTGTGTGTGATTTTGTGTGTGTGTGTGTGGCTCTGTGTGCATGTGTGTCTGTCTGTGACTGTGTTTGTGTGTCTGTGAGTGTCCGTGACTGTGTGTGTGTCTGTCTGTCTGTGACTCTGTGTGTGTGTGTGGGTGTGTTAATGTGTGTGAGTGTGCGGGACTGTGTGTGCATGTGTGTGTGTCTGTGACTGTGTGTGTGTCTGTGGCTGTGTTTGTGTGTGCGTGTGTCAGTGACTGTGTTTGTGTGTATGTGTGTGTGTCAGTGACTGTTCGTG
>JANJGN010000009.1:104828866-104836366 GCA_026770705.1 Isurus oxyrinchus
TGTGTGTGACTGTGTGTTTGTGTCTATATGTGTGTGTGTGTGTGTGTGTGTGTGTGAGTGTGTTTGTGTTGTGCTTCTGTGACTATGTGTCTGGACTGTGTGTGTGGGTCTGAGACTATGTGTGTGTGTGTGTGTGTGTGTGTGTGTGTGTGTGTGTGCGTGATTGTCTGTGTGTGTCTGTGGCTCTGTGTGCATGTGTGTCTGTCTGTCACTGTGTGTGTGTATCTGCGAGTGTCCGTGACTGTGTGTGTTTCTGTCTGTCTTTGTGTGTGTGTGTGTGTGTGTGTGTGTGTCTGTGATTGTGTTTGTGTGTATGTGTGTCTATGAGTGTGTCTGTGTGTCAGTGACTGTTCGTGTATGTATCAGTGTGCCTGTGACTGTGTGTGTATGCCTGCGTGTGTGTGTGTGTGAGAGAGAGAGAGACTATGTGTACGTGTGTGTGTGTGCGTGTGTGTGTGAGACTATGTGCATGTGTGCGTGCATGTGTATGTGACTGTGTGTCTGTGTCTGTGACTGTGTTTGTGTGTGTGTGTTTGTCTGGGACTGTGCATGTGTCTGTCACTGTGTTTGTGTGTATGTGTGTGTGCGTCCGTGACTGTGTTTGTGTGTGTGTGTCTGTGACTGTGTTTGTATCTGTGACTGTGTGTGTGTATGCCTCTGTGTTTGTGTCTGTATGTGTGTGTGTTTGTGTGTGTGTGTGAGAGACAGAGAGAGAGAGAGACTGTGTTTGTGTATGTGTGTGTGTGTGTGTGTGTGTCTGTGACTGTGTTTGTGCATCTGCGTGTGTCTGTGACTGTGTATGTGGGTCTGAGACTACGTGTGTGTGCGTGATTCTGTGTGTGTGTGTGGCTCTGTGTGCATGTGTGTCTGTCTGTGACTGTGTCTGTGTGTCTGTGAGTGTCCGTGACTGTGTGTGTGTCCGTCTGTCTGTGACTGTGTGTGTGGGTGTGTCTGTGACTGCGTGTGTGTCGTGACTGTGTTTGTGTGTGCGTGTATCAGTGACTGTGCTTGTGTGTATTTGTGTGTGTGTGTCAGCGACTGATCGTGTGTGTATGTGTTTGTGTGTCTGTGACTGTGTGTGTGTGTGTCTGTGACTGTGTGTGTGTCTGTGACTGTGTTTGTGTGTGCGTGAGTCTGTGACTGTGTTTGTGTGTATGTGTATGTGTGTGTCAGTGACTGTTCGTGTGTGTATGTGTTTGTGTGTCTGTGATTGTGTGTGTGCGTGTCTGTGACTCTGTGTGTGTGTGTATGTTTCTGTATGCCTGTGACTGTGTGTGTTTGCCTGTGACTGTATTTGTGTGTATGTGTGTCTGTGACTGTGTGCGCGTGTGAGACTATGTGTATACGTGTGTGTGTGTGTGTGTGTGAGAGAGAGAGAGAGAGAGAGACAGAGAGAGAGAGAGAGACTATGTGTATGCATGTGTGTGTGACTGTGTGTCTGTGCCTGTGTTTGTGTGTGTGTGTGTGTGTGTGTCTGGGACTGTATGTGTGTCTGTGACTGTGTTTGTGTGTATATGTATGTGTGTGTCCGTGACAGTGTTTGTGTGTGTGTCTGTGACTGTGTTTGTATGTGTGTGATTATGTCTCTGACTGTGTGTATGAGAGTGTGTGTGTTTGTGTCCATGACTGTGTTTGGGTTGTGTATGTGAGTCTGTGACTGTGTGAAGGTGTGTGTGTGTGTGTGTGTGTGTGTCTGTGACTGTGTGCCTGTCTGTGTGTCTGTGACTGCCTTTATGTGTCTGAGTGCCTGTGACTGTGTGTTTGTCTGTGACCATGTTTGTACGTGTGTGTGCCTGGGACTGTGTGTGTGTCTGTGCATCTGTTACTGTGTGTGTGTAACTGTGTGTGTGTGTCTGTGTGTGTTTGTCTGTCACTGTGAGTGTGACTGTCTGTGTGTCTGTCTGTATGTGTGTGTTTGTGTGTGCCTGTGTGTGTCTGTGTACGTGAGTATGTGTGTGTATCTGTGACTTTGAGAGTGTGATACTGTGTGTGTTTGTGTTTGCGTCTATGCCTGTGCATGTTCGTGTGTGTGTGTGTGTATCTGACGGTCCGTGTTTGTGTGTGTGTGTGACTGTGTGTATGTGTCTGTGACTATGTGTGTGTGAGTCTGTGACTTGTGTCTGTGACAGTGTTTGTGTGTCTGTGACTGTGTGTGTGTCTGTGACTGTATTTGTGTGTATGTGTGTCTGTGACTGTGTGTGCACCTGTGACTGTGTATGTGTCAGTGACTGTGTGTTTGTGTATGTGTCTGTGTGTGTATGCCTGTGTGTTTGTGTCTGTATGTGTTTGTGTGTGTCTGTGACTGTGTGAGTGTGTTTTTGTGTGTGTGTGTGTCTGTGACTATGTGTCTGTGACTGTGTGTGTGGTTCTGAGACTAGGTGTGTGTGTGTGCATGTGTGATTGTGTGTGTGTGTCTGTGGCTCTGTGTGCATGTGTGACTGTCTGTGACTGTGTGTGTGTGTATCTGTGAATGTCCGTGACTGTGTGCATTTGTGTGTGTGTGTGTGTGTGTGGGATCGTGTGTGTGTCTGTGACTGTGTTTGTGTGTCAGTGACTGTTCGTGTATGTATCACAGTGCCTATGACTGTGTGTGTATGCCTGTGTGTGTGTGTGTGTGTCAGAGACTATGTGTACGTGTGCATGCATGTGTATGTGACTGTGTGTCTGTGTTTGTGACTGTGTTTGTGTCTGTGTGTGTGTCTCGGATTGTGCGTGTGTCTGTGACTGTGTTTGTGTGTATGTGTGTGTGTGTCCGTGACTGTGTTTGTGTGTGTGTGTCTGTGACTGTGTTTGTATCTGTGACTGTGTGTGTGTATGCCTGTGTGTTTGTGTCTGAGTGTGTGTGTGTGTGTGTGTGTGTGTGTGTGTGTGAGAGAGAGAGAGAGAGAGAGAGAGATGGTGTTTGTGTAGGTGCTTGAGTATGTGTGTGTGTGTGTGTGTGTGACTATTTGTCTGTGACTGTGTTTGTGCATCTGCGTGTGTCTGTGACTGTGTGTGTGGGTCTGAGACTATGTGTGTGTGTGATTTTGTGTGTGTGTGGCTCTGTGTGCATGTGTGTCTGTCTGTGACTGTATTTGTGTGTCTGTGAGTGTCTGTTACTGTGTGTGTGTCTGTCTGTCTGTGACTGTGTGTTTGTGTGTGTGGATCCGTGTATGTGTGTGAGTGTGCGGGACTGTTTGTGTGTGTGTGTCTGTGACTGTGTGTGTGTCTGTGACTGTGTTTGCGTGTGCGTGTGTCAGTGACTGTGTTTGTGTGTATGTGTGTGTCAGTGACTGTTCGTGTGTGCATGTGTTTGTGTGTCTGTGACTGTGTGTGTGTGTCTGTGACTGTGTGTGTGTCTGTGACTGTGTTTGCGTGTGCGTGTGTCAGTGACTGTGTTTGTGTGTATGTGTGTGTCAGTGACTGTTCGTGTGTGTATGTGTTTGTGTGTCTGTGACTGTGTGTGTGCGTGTCTGTGACTCTGTGTGTGTGTATGTGTCTGTATGCCTATGACTGTGTGTTTGCCTGTGTGTGTGTCTGTGTGTGTGCATGTGTGTGTGTGAGACTATGTCTATACGTGGGTGTGTGTGTGTGAGAGACTATGTGTATACGTGTGTGTATGTGTGTGTGTGTGTGTGTGTGTGTGTGTGTGTGTGTGTGTGTGTGTGTGTGTGAGAGAGAGAGAGAGAGACTATGTGTATGCATGTGTGTGTGACTGTGTGTCTGTGATGGTGTTTGTGTGTCTGTGTGTCTGGGAATGTATGTGTGTCTGTGACTTGGTTTGTATCTGTGACTGTGCGTGTGTCTGCCTGTGTGTTTGTGTCTGTATGTGTATGTGTGTGTGTGTGTGTGTGTGTCTGTGACTATTTGTCTGTGACTGTGTTTGTGCATCTGCGTGTGTCTGTGACTGTGTGTGTGGGTCTGAGACTATGTGTGTGTGTGTGATTTTGTGTGTGTGTGTGTGGCTCTGTGTGCATGAATGTCTGTTTGTGACTGTGTTTGTGTGTCTGTGAGTGTCCGTGACTGTGTGTGTGTCTGTCTGTCTGTGACTGTGTGTGTGTATGTGGGTGTGTGTATGTGTGTGAGTGTGCGGGACTGTGTGTGCGTGTGTGTGTGTGTCTGTGACTGTGTGTGTGTCTGTGACTGTGTTTGTGTGTATGTGTATGTGTGCGTCAGTGACTGTTCGTGTGTGTATGTGTTTGTGTGTCTGTGACTGTGTGTGTGCATGTCTGTGACTCTGTGTGTGTGTGTATGTGTCTGTATGCCTGTGACTGTGTGTGTTTGCCTGTGTGTGTGTCTGTGTGTGCGTGTGAGACTATGTGTATACGTGTGTATGTGTCTGTGCGTGTATGCCTGTGTGTTTGTGTCTGTATGTGTTTGTGTGTGTCTGTGACTGTGTGAGTGTGTTTTTGTGTGTGTGTGTGTCTGTGACTATGTGTCTGTGACTGTGTGTGTGGTTCTGAGACTAGGTGTGTGTGTGTGCATGTGTGATTGTGTGTGTGTGTCTGTGGCTCTGTGTGCAAGTGTGACTGTCTGTGACTGTGTGTGTGTGTATCTGTGAGTGTCCGTGACTGTGTGTGTTTGTGACTGTGTGTGTGTGTGTGTGTGTGTGTGTGTGTGTGAGTGTGTGAGTGTGTGGGACTGTGTGTGTGTCAGTGACTGTGTTTGTGTGTCAGTGACTGTTCGTGTATGTATCACAGTGCCTGTGACTGTGTGTGTATGCCTGTGTGTGTGTGTGTGTGTGTGTGTGTGTCAGAGACTATGTGTACGTGTGCGTGCATGTGTATGTGACTGTGTGTCTGTGTTTGTGACTGTTTGTGTCTGTGTGTGTGTCGGATTGTGCATGTGTCTGTGACTGTGTTTGTGTGTATGTGTGTGTGTGTCCGTGACTGTGTTTGTGTGTGTGTGTCTGTGACTGTGTTTGTATCTGTGACTGTGTGTGTGTATGCCTGTGTGTTTGTGTCTGTGTGTGTGTGTGTGTGTGTTTGTGTGTGTGTGTGTGAGAAGAGAGAGAGAGAGACAGAGATGGTGTTTGTGTATGTGTTTGTGTATGTGTGTGCGTGTCTGTGACTATTTGTCTGTGACTGTGTTTGTGCATCTGCGTGTGTCTGTGACTGTGTGTGTGGGTCTGAGACTATGTGTGTGTGTGTGATTTTGTGTGTGTGTGGCTCTGTGTGCATGTGTGTCTGTCTGTGACTGTATTTGTGTGTCTGTGAGTGTCTGTTACTGTGTGTGTGTCTGTCTGTCTGTAACTGTGTGTGTGTGTGTGTATGGGTGCGTGTATGTGTGTGAGTGTGCGGGACTGTTTGTGTGTGTGTGTCTGTGACTGTGTGTGTGTCTGTGACTGTGTTTGTGTGTGCATGTGTCAGTGACTGTGTTTGTGTGTATGTCTGTGTGTGTGTCAGTGACTGTTCGTGTGTGTATGTGTTTGTGTGTCTGTGACTGTGTGTGTGTGTCTGTGACTGTGTGTGTGTCTGTGACTGTGTTTGCGTGTGTGTGTGTCAGTGACTGTGTTTGTGTGTATGTGTGTGTCAGTGACTGTTCGTGTGTGTATGTGTTTGTGATTCTGTGACTGTGTGTGTGCGTGTCTGTGACTCTGTGTGTGTGTATGTGTCTGTATGCCTGTGACTGTGTGTGTTTGCCTGTGTGTGTGTCTGTGTGTGTGTATGTGTGTGTGTGAGGCTATGTCTATACGTGGGTGTGTGTGTGTGTGTGAGACTATGTGTATACGTGTGTGTATGTGTGTGTGTGTGTGTGTGTGTGAGAGAGAGAGACTATGTGTATGCATGTGTGTGTGACTGTGTGTCTGTGACTGTGTTTGTGTGTGTGTGTCTGTGACTGTGTGTGTGTCTGTGACTGTGTTTGTGTGTGCGTGTGTCAGTGACTGTGTTTGTGTGTATGTCTGTGTGTGTGTCAGTGACTGTTCGTGTGTGTATGTGTTTGTGTGTCAGTGATTGTGTGTGTGTGTCTGTGACTGTGTGTGTGTCTGTGACTGTGTTTGCGTGTGCGTGTGTCAGTGACTGTGTTTGTGTGTATGTGTGTGTCAGTGACTGTTCGTGTGTGTATGTGTATGTGTGTCTGTGACTGTGTGTGTGCGTGTCTGTGACTCTGTGTGTGTGTATGTGTCTGTATGCCTGTGACTGTGTGTGTTTGCCTGTGTGTGTGTATGTGTGTGTGTGAGACTATGTCAATACGTGGGTGTGTGTGTGTGTGTGAGACTATGTGTATACGTGTGTGTATGTGTGTGTGTGTGTGTGTGTGTGTGTGAGAGAGAGAGAGAGAGACTATGTGTATGCATGTGTGTGTGACTGTGTGTCTGTGACTGTGTTTGTGTGTGTGTGTGTGTGTGTCTGGGGATGTATGTGTGTCTGTGACTTGGTTTGTATCTGTGACTGTGCGTGTGTCTGCCAGTGTGTTTGTGTCTGTATGTGTATGTGTGTGTGTGTGTGCCTGTGACTATGTGTCTGTGACTGTGTTTGTGCATCTGCGTCTGTCTGTGACTGTGTGTGTGGGTCTGAGACTATGTGTGTGTGTGTGATTTTGTGTGTGTGTGTGTGTGGCTCTGTGTGCATCTGTGTCTGTCTGTGACTGTGTTTGTGTGTCTGTGAGTGTCCGTGACTGTGTGTGTGTCTGTCTGTGACTGTGTGTGTGTGGGTGTGTGTATGCGTGTGAGTGTGCGGAACTGTGTGTGTGTGTGTGTGTGTGTGTGTGTCTGTGACTGTGTGTGTGTCTGTGACTGTGTTTGTGTGTGCGTGTGTCAGTGACTGTGTTTGTGTGTATGTGTGTGTGTGTGTCAGTGACTGTTCGTGTGTGTATGTGTTTGTGTGTCTGTGACTGTGTGTGTGTGTGTGTGTGTGTGTGTGTGTGTGTGTGTGTGTGTGACTGTGTGTGTGTCTGTGACTGTGTTTGTGTGTTCGTGTGTCAGTGACTGTGTTTGTGTGTATGTGTGTGTGTCAGTGACTGTTCGTGTTTGTGTGTCTGTGACTGTGTGTGTGTGTGTCTGTGACTCTGTGTGTGTATGTGTCTGTATGCCTGTGACTGTGTGTGTTTGCCTATGTGTGTATGTGTGTGTGTGTGTGTGTGTGTGTGAGTGTGAGGGACTGTGTGTGTGCATGTGTGTCTGTTTGTGACTGTGTTTGTGTGTCTGTGAGTGTCCGTGACTGTGTGTGTGTCTGTCTGTCTGTGACTGTGTGTGTGTGTGTGTGGGTGTGTGTATGTGTGTGAGTGTGCGGGACTGTGTGTGCGTGTGTGTGTGTCTGTGACTGTGTGTGTGTCTGTGACTGTGTTTGTGTGTATGTGTATGTGTGTGTCAGTGACTGTTCGTGTGTGTATGTGTTTGTGTGTCTGTGACTGTGTGTGTGCATGTCTGTGACTCTGTGTGTGTGTATGTGTCTGTATGCCTGTGACTGTGTGTGTTTGCCTGTGTGTGTGTCTGTGTGTGCGTGTGAGACTATGTGTATACGTGTGTGTGTGTGTGTGTGTGAGAGAGAGAGAGAGAGAGAGACGGAGAGAGAGAGAGAG
>JANJGN010000009.1:104863866-104871366 GCA_026770705.1 Isurus oxyrinchus
GTTTGTGTGTGTGTGTGACTGTGTGTATGTGTCTGTCTGTGACTATGTATGTGTGTGAGTCTGTGACTTGTGTCTGTGACAGTGTTTGTGTGTCTGTGACTGTGTGTGTGTCTGTGACTGTGTGTGTATCTGTGACTGTGTGTATGTGTCAGTGACTGTGTGTTTGTGTATGTGTCTGTGTGTGTGTATGCCTGTGTATTTGTGTGTGTATGTGTTTGTGTGTGTGTGTGTGTGTGTATGTGTGTGAGTGTGTTTTTGTGTGTCTGTTACTGTGTGTGTGGGTCTGAGACTGTGTGTGTGTGTGTGTGTGATTGTGTGTGTGTGTCTGTGGCTCTGTGTGCATGTGTGTCTGTCTGTGACTGTGTTTGTGTATCTGTGAGTGTCCGTGACTGTGTGTATGTCTGTCTGTGACTCTGTGTGTGTGTGTGTGTGTGTGTGTGTGTGTGTGTGTGTGTGTGGGACTGTGTGTGTTTGTGTGCGTGACTGTGTGTGTGTCTGTGACTGTGTTTGTGTGTATGTGTGTCTGTGAGTGAGTGTGTGTCAGTGACTGTTCGTGTGTTTATGAATCTGTGTGCCTGTGACTGTGTGTGTATGCTTGTGTGTGTGTGTGAGAGAGAGAGAGAGACTATGTGCATGTGTGCGTGCATGTGTATGTGACTGTGAGTCTGTGTGTGCCTGTGTGTATGTATCTGTGTGCCTGTGACTGTGTGTGTATGTGTGTGTGTGAGAGACTATGTGTATGTGTGTGTGTGTGTGTGTGTGTGTATGAGACTATGTACATGTGTGTGTGCATGTGTATGTGCCGGTGAGTCTGTGTCTGTGACTGTGTTTGTGTGTGTGTGTGTGTGTGTGTGTGTCTGGGACTGTGCGTGTGTCTGTGACTGTGTTTGTGTGTGTGTGTGTGTGTCCATGACTGTGTTTGTGTGTGTGTGTCTGTGACTGTATATGTATCTGTGACTGTGTGTGTGTATGCCTGTGTATTTGTGTCTGTATGTGTGTGTGTGAGAGAGAGAGAGTGACTGTGTTTGTGTATGTGTGTGTGTGTGTCTGTGACTATGTGGCGGTGACTGTGTTTGTGCATCTGTGTGTGTCTGTGACTGTGTGTATGGGTCTGAGACTATGTGTGTGAGTATGATTTTGTGTGTGTGTGTGTGTCTGTGGCTCTGTGTGCACGTGTGTCTGTCTGTGACTGTGTTTGTGTGTCTGTGAGTGTCCGTGACTGTGTGTGTGTGTGTGTGTGTGTGTGAGTGTGTGGGACTGTGTGTGTCTGTTGCTGTGCTTTTGTATATGTGAGTCTGTGAGTGTGTGTGTGTCAGTGACAGTTCATGTGTGTATGTATCTGTGTGCATGTGACAGTGTGTGTATGTGTGTGTGTGAGAGACTATGTGTATGTGTGTGTGTGAGAGAGAGACTATGTACATGTGTGCGTGCATGTGTATGTGTATCTGTGAGTCTGTGTCTGTGACTGTGTTTGTGTGTGCATGTGTCAGTGACTGTGTTTGTGTGTATGTGCGTGTGTGTCAGTGACTGTTCATGTGCGTATGTGTTTGTGTGTCTGTGACTGTGTGTGTGTGTGTCTGTGACTGTGTGTGTGTGTATGTGTCTGTATGCCACTGACTGTGTATGTGTGCCTGTGTGTGTGTCTGTGTGTGTGTAGGTGTGTGTGTGAGACTATGTGTATACGTGAGATGTATGTGTGTGTGTGAGAGAGAGACTATGTGTATACGTGTGTGTGTGTGTGTGTGTGTGTGTGTGTGTGTGTGTGTGAGAGAGAGAGAGAGAGAGAAACTATGTGTATGCGTGTGTGTGTGACTGTGTGTCTGTGCCTGTGACTGTGCTTCTGTGTGTGTGTCTGGGACTGTATATGTGTCTGTGACTGTGTTTGTGTGTATATGTTTGTGTGTGTTCGTGACAGTGTTTGTGTGTGTGCGTGTGACTGTGTTTGTATGTGCGTGATTGTGTCTCTGACTGTGTGTATGAGACTGTGTGTGTACGTGTCCATGACTGTGTTTGTGTTGTGTGTGCGAGTCTGTGAAAGTTTGTGTATGCATGTGTGTGTCTGTGCCTGTGTGTGTGTATGTGTGTGTCTGTGACTCTGTGTGTGTGTGTGTGTGTGTGTGTGTGTTTGTGTGTGTGTGACTGTGTGCATATCTGTGTGTCTGTGACTGCCTTTATGTGTCTCTGAGTGCCTGTGACTGTGTGTGTTTGTATGTCTGTGACAATGTTTGTATATATGTACGCCTGGGACTGTGTGTGTGTCTGTGCATCTGTGACTGTGTGTGTGTAACTGTGTGTGTGTGTTTTTGTGTGTGTTTGTCCATCACTGTGAGTGTGACTGTGCTTGTCTGTGTCTGTCTGTATGTGTGTGTTTGTGTGTGTATGTGAGTATGTGTGTGTATCTTTGACTGTGAGAGTGTGATACTGTGAGTGTTTGTGCTTGCGTCTGTGCCTGTGCATGTTTGTGTGTGTGTGTGTGTGTCTGACTGTATGTGTTTGTGTGTGTGTGTAACTGTGTGTATGTGTCTGTCTGTGACTATGTATGTGTGTGTGAGTCTGTGACTTGTGTCTGTGACAGTGTTTGTGTGTCTGTGACTGTGTGTGTGTCTGTGACTGTATTTGTGTGTGTGTGTGTCTGTGACTGTGTGTGTATCTGTGACTGTGTGTATGTCAGTGACTGTGTGTTTGTGTATGTGTCTGTGTGTGTGTATGCCTGTGTGTTTGTGTCTGTATGTGTTTGTGTGTGTGTGTGTGTGTGTGTGTGAGTGTGTTTTTGTGTGACCGTGACTATGTGTCTGTGACTGTGTATGTGGGTCTGAGAATAGGTGTGTGTGTGTGTGTGTGTGTGATTGTGTGTGTGTGTCTGTGGCTCTGTGTGCATGTGTGTCTGTCTGTGACTGTGTTTGTGTATCTGTGAGTGTCCGTGACTGTGTATATGTCTGTCTGTGACTGTGTGTGTGTGTCTGTGACTGTGTGTGTATGTGTGTGTGTGTGTGAGTGTGTGGGACTGTGTGTGTTTGTGTCCGTGACTGTGTGTGTGTCTGTGACTGTGTTTGTGTGTATGTGTGTCTGTGAGTGAGTGTGTCAGTGACTGTTCGTGTGTTTATGAATCTGTGTGCCTGTGACTGTGTATGTATGCCTGTGTGTGTGTGTGTGTGTGTGAGAGAGAGAGAGAGGGAGAGAGACTATGTGCATGTGTGCGTGCATGTGTATGTGACTGTGAGTCTGTATCTGTGACTGTGTTTGTGTGTGCGTGCATGTCTGGGACTGTGCGTGTGTCTGTGACAGTGTTTGTGTGTGTGTGTATGTGACTGTGTTTGTATCTGTGATTGTGTGTGTGTATGCCTGTGTGTTTGTGTCTGTATGTGTGTGTGTGTGTGTGAGAGAGACTGTGTTTGTGTATGTGTATGTGTGTGTGTGTGTCTGTGACTATGTATCTGTGACTGTGTTTGTGCATCTGTGTGTGTCTGTGACTGTGTGTGTGGGTCTGAGACTATGTGTGTGTGTGTGATTTTGTGTGTGTGTGTGTGTGGCCCTGTGTGCATGTGTGTCTGTCTGTGACTGTGTTTGTTTGTCTGTGAGTGTCCGTGACTTTGTGTGTGTCTGTCTGTCTGTGCTGAGTGTGTGTGTGTGTGTGGGTGTGTGTGTGTGAGTGTGCGGGACTGTGTGCGTGTGTGTGCGTGTGTGTGTGTCTGTGACTGTGTGTGTGTCTGTGACTGTGTTTGTGTGTGCATGTGTCAGTGACTGTGTTTGTGTGTATGTGCGTGTGTGTCAGTGACTGTTCATGTGCGTATGTGTTTGTGTGTCTGTGACTGTGTATGTGCGTGTCTGTGACTCTTTGTGTGTGTGTGTATGTGTCTGTATGCCACTGACTGTGTATGTGTGCCTGTGTGTGTGTCTGTGTGTGTCTAGGTGTGTGTGTGAGACTATGTGTATACGTGAGATGTGTGTGTGTGTGAGAGAGAGACTATGTGTATATGTGTGTGTGTGTCTGTGTGTGTGTGTGTGTGTGTGTGTGTGAGAGAGAGAGAGAGAGAGAGAGAGACTATGTGTATGCGTGTGTGTGTGACTGTGTGTCTGTGCCTGTGACTATGTTTCTGTGTGTGTGTCTGGGACTGTATATGTGTCTGTGACTGTGTTTGTGTGTATATGTTTGTGTGTGTTCGTGACAGTGTTTGTGTGTGTGCGTGTGACTGTGTTTGTATGTGCGTGATTGTGTCTCTGACTGTGTGTATGAGAGTGTGTGTGTATGTGTCCATGACTGTGTTTGTGTTGTGTGTGCGAGTCTGTGAAAGTTTGTGTATGCATGTGTGTGTCTGTGCCTGTGTGTGTGTATGTGTGTGTCTGTGACTGTGTGTGTGTATGTGTGTGTGTGTGTGTCTGTGACTGTGTGCATGTCTGTGTGTCTGTGACTGCCTTTATGTGTCTCTGAGTGCCTGTGACTGTGTGTGTTTGTCTGTCTGTGACAATGTTTGTATGTGTGTACGCCTGGGACTGTGTGTGTGTCTGTGCATCTGTGACTGTGTGTGGGTAACTGTGTGTGTGTGTTTTTGTGTGTGTTTGTCCATCACTGTGAGTGTGACTGTGTTTGTCTGTGTCTGTCTGTATGTGTGTGTTTGTATGTGTATGTGAGTATGTGTGTGTATCTTTGACTGTGAGAGTGTGATACTGTGAGTGTTTGTGCTTGTGTCTGTGCCTGTGCATGTTTGTGTGTGTGTGTGTGTGTGTCTGACTGTATGTGTTTGTGTGTGTGTGTGACTGTGTGTATGTGTCTGTCTGTGACTATGTATGTGTGTGTGAGTCTGTGACTTGTGTCTGTGACAGTGTTTGTGTGTCTGTGACTGTGTGTGTGTCTGTGACTGTATTTGTGTGTATGTGTGTCTGTGACTGTGTGTGTATCTGTGACTGTGTGTATGTGTCAGTGACTGTGTGTTTGTGTATGTGTCTGTGTGTGTGTGTATGCCTGTGTGTTTGTGTGTGTATGTGTTTGTGTGTGTGTGTGTGAGTGTGTTTTTGTGTGACCGTGACTATGTGTCTGTGACTGTGTATGTGGGTCTGAGAATAGGTGTGTGTGTGTGTGTGTGTGATTGTGTGTGTGTGTCTGTGGCTCTGTGTGCATGTGTGTCTGTCTGTGACTGTGTTTGTGTATCTGTGAGTGTCCGTGACTGTGTGTATGTCTGTCTGTGACTGTGTGTGTGTGTGTGTGTGTGTGTGTGTGTGAGTGTGTGGGACTGTGTGTGTTTGTGTCTGTGACTGTGTGTGTGTCTGTGACTGTGTTTGTGTGTATGTGTGTCTGTCAGTGAGTGTGTGTCAGTGACTGTTCATGTGTATGTATCTGTGTGCCTGTGACTGTGTCTGTATGCCTGTGTGTGTGCGTGTGTGTGTGTGTGAGAGAGAGAGAGACTATGTGTATATGTGTGTGTGTGTGAGACTATGTGTGTGAGTATGATTTTATGTGTGTGTGTGGCACTGTGTGCACGTGCGTCTGTCTGTGACTGTGTTTGTGTGTCTGTGAGTGTCCGTGACTGTGTATGTGTGTGTGTGTGTGTGTGTGTGTGTGTGTGTGTGTGAGTGTGTGGGACTGTGTGTGTCTGTGACAGTGTTTGTGTGTCTGTGACTGTGTGTGTGTCTGTGAGTGAATTTGTGTGTATGTGTGTCTGTGACTGTGTGTATCTGTGACTGTGTGTATGTGTCAGTGACTGTGTGTTTGTGTATGTGTCTGTGTGTGTGTATGCCTGTGTGTTTGTTTCTGTATGTGTTTGTGTGTGTGTGTGTGTGTGTGTGTGTGTGTGTGTGTGTGTGTATGTGTGTGAGTGTGTTTTTGTGTGTCTGTGACTATGTGTCTGTGACTATGTGTGGGTCTGAGACTAGGCGTGTGTGTGTGTGTGTGATTGTGTGTGTGTGTCTGTGGCTCTGTGTGCATGTGTGTCTGTCTGTGACTGTGTTTGTGTATCTGTGAGTGTCCGTGACTGCGTGTATGTCTGTCTGTGACTCTGTGTGTGTGTGTGTGTGTGTGTGGGACTGTGTGTGTTTGTGTGCGTGACTGTGTGTGTGTCTGTGACTGTGTTTGTGTGTATGTGTGTCTGTGAGTGAGTGTGTCAGTGACCGTTCATGTGTTTATGAATCTGTGTGCCTGTGACTGTGTGTGTATGCCTGTGTGTGTGTGTGTGAGAGAGAGAGAGAGACTATGTGCATGTGTGCGTGCATGTGTATGTGACTGTGAGTCTGTGTGTGCCTTTGTGTATGTATCTGTGTGCCTGTGACTGTGTGTGTATGTGTGTGTGTGAGAGACTATGTGTATGTGTGTGTGTGTGTGTGTGTGTGTGTGTATGAGACTATGTACATGTGTGTGTGCATGTGTATGTGCCGGTGAGTCTGTGTCTGTGACTGTGTTTGTGTGTGTGTGTGTCTGCGACTGTGCGTGTGTCTTGACTGTTTGTGTGTATGTGTGTGTGTGTCCATGACTGTGTTTGTGTGTGTGTGTCTGTGACTGTATTTGTATCTGTGACTGTGTGTGTGTATGCCTGTGTGTTTGTGTCTGTATGTGTGTGTGTGTGTGAGAGAGAGAGAGTGACTGTGTTTGTGTGTGTGTGTGTGTCTGTGACTATGTGGCGGTGACTGTGTTTGTGCATCTGTGTGTGTCTGTGACTGTGTGTATGGGTCTGAGACTATGTGTGTGAGTATGATTTTATGTGTGTGTGTGGCTCTGTGTGCACGTGCGTCTGTCTGTGACTGTGTTTGTGTGTCTGTGTGTGTCCGTGACTGTGTGTGTGTGTGTGTGTGTGTGTGTGTGAGTGTGTGGGACTGTGTGTGTCTGTTGCTGTGCTTTTGTGTATGTGAGTCTGTGAGTGTGTGTGTGTCAGTGACAGTTCATGTGTGTATGTATCTGTGTGCATGTGACAGTGTGTGTATGTGTGTGTGTGAGAGACTATGTGTATGTGTGTGTGTGTGTGTGTGTGTGTGTGTGTGAGAGAGAGACTATGTACATGTGTGCGTGCATGTGTATGTGTATCTGTGAGTCTGTGTCTGTGACTGTGTTTGTGTGTGTGTGTGTCTGGGACTGTGCGTGTGTCTGTGACTGTGTTTGTGTGTAAGTGTGTGTGTGTCCGTGACTGTGTTTGTGTGTATGTGTGTCTGTCAGTGAGTGTGTGTCAGTGACTGTTCGTGTGTTTATCAATCTGTGTGCCTGTGACTGTGTGTGTATGCCTGTGTGTGTGTGTGTGTGTGTGTGTGTGTGTGTGAGAGAGAGAGAGAGAGAGAGAGAGAGAGAGAGTCTATGTGCATGTGTGCGTGCATGTGTATGTGACTGTGAGTCTGTATCTGTGACTGTGTTTGTGTGTGCGTGCATGTCTGGGACTGTGCGTGTGTCTGTGACAGTGTTTGTGTGTGTGTATGTGACTGTGTTTGTATCTGTGATTGTGTGTGTGTATGCCTGTGTGTTTGTGTCTGTATGTGTATGTGTGTGAGAGAGACTGTGTTTGTGTATGTGTGTGTGTATGTGTG
>JANJGN010000009.1:104883866-104893866 GCA_026770705.1 Isurus oxyrinchus
GTGCGGGACTGTGTGTGTGTGTGTGTGTGTGTCTGTGACTGTGTGTGTGTCTGTGACTGTGTTTGTGTGTGCGTGTGTCAGTAACTGTGTTTGTTGTATGTGTGTGTGTGTCAGTGACTGTTCGTGTGTGTAACTGTGTGTCTGTGACTGTGTGTGCGTGTCTGTGACTCTGTGGTGTATGTGTCTGTATGCCTGTGACTGTGTGTTTGCCTGTGTGTGTGTGTCTGTGTGTGTATGTGTGTGTGTGTGTGAGACTATGTCTATACGTTTGTGTGTGTGAGACTATTTGTATAAATGTGTGTGTGTGAGAGAGAGAGAGACTATGAGTATGTGTATTTGTGTGACTGTTTGTCTGTGCCTGTGACTGTGTTTGCGTGTGTGTGTGTGTGTGTGTGTGTATGTGCGTGTGTCTGTGACTGTGTGTGTGTGTGAGAGAGTGTGTGTGTGTTTGTTTCCATGACTGTGTTTGTGTGGTGTGTGTCTGTGACTGTGTGTGTGTATGCATGTGTGTGTCTGTGCCTGTGTGTGCGTATGTGTGTGTGTCTGTGACTGTGTTTGTGTGCATGTGTTTGTGTGTGTCAGTGAATGCTCGTGTGTGTATGTGTTTGTGTGTCTGTGTGTGTGTGTGTGTGTGTGTGTCTGTGACTGTGTGCATGTCTGTGTGTCTGTGACTGCCTTTATGTGTCTCTGAGTGCCTGTGACTGTGTGTGTTTGTCTGTCTGTGACAATGTTTGTATGTGTGTACGCCTGGGACTGTGTGTGTGTCTGTGCATCTGTGACTGTGTGTGTGTAACTGTGTGTGTGTGTGTTTTTGTGTGTATTTGTCCATCACTGTGAGTGTGACTGTGTTTGTCTGTGTCTGTCTGTATGTGTGTGTTTGTGTGTGTATGTGAGTATGTGTGTGTATCTTTGACTGTGAGAGTGTGATACTGTGAGTGTTTGTGCTTGCGTCTGTGCCTGTGCATGTTTGTGTGTGTGTGTGTGTGTGTGTGTGTGTGTCTGACTGTATGTGTTTGTGTGTGTGTGTGACTGCGTGTATGTGTCTGTCTGTGACTATGTATGTGTGTGTGAGTCTGTGACTTGTGTCTGTGACAGTGTTTGTGTGTCTGTGACTGTGTGTGTGCCTGTGACTGTATTTGTGTGTGTGTGTGTGTCTGTGACTGTGTGTGTATCTGTGACTGTGTGTATGTGTCAGTGACTGTGTGTTTGTGTATGTGTCTGTGTGTGTGTATGCCTGTGTGTTTGTGTCTGTATGTGTTTGTGTGTGTGTGTGTGTGTGTGTGTGTGTGGGAGTGTGTTTTTGTGTGACCGTGACTATGTGTCTGTGACTGTGTATGTGGGTCTGAGAATAGGTGTGTGTGTGTGTGTGATTGTGTGTGTGTGTCTGTGGCTCTGTGTGCATGTGTGTCTGTCTGTGACTGTGTTTGTGTATCTGTGAGTGTGCGTGACTGTGTATATGTCTGTCTGTGACTGTGTGTGTGTGTCTGTGACTGTGTGTGTATGTGTGTGTGTGTGTGTGTGAGTGTGTGGGACTGTGTGTGTTTGTGTCCATGACTGTGTGTGTGTCCGTGACTGTGTTTGTATGTGTGTCTGTGAGTGAGTGTGTCAGTGACTGTTCGTGTGTTTATGAATCTGTGTGCCTGTGACTGTGTATGTATGCCTGTGTGTGTGTGAGAGAGAGAGAGAGAGACTATGTGCATGTGTGCGTGCATGTGTATGTGACTGTGAGTCTGTATCTGTGACTGTATTTGTGTGTGCGTGCGTGTCTGGGACTGTGCGTGTGTCTGTGACTGTGTTTGTGTGTGTGTGTCTGTGACTGTGTTTGTATCTGTGACTGTGTGTGTGTATGCCTGTGTGTTTGTGTCTGTATGTGTGTGTGTGTGTGAGAGAGACTGTGTTGGTGTATGCGTATGTGTGTGTGTGTGTCTGTGACTATGTGTCTGTGACTGTGTTTGTGCATGTGTGTGTGTAAGTGACTGTGTGTGTGGGTCTGAGACTATGTGTGTGTGTGTGATTTTGTGTGTGTGTGGTCCTGTGTGCATGTGAGTCTGTCTGTGACTGTGTTTGTTTGTCTGTGAGTGTCCGTGACTTTGTGTGTGTCTGTCTGTCTGTGACTGAGTGTGTGTGTGTGTGGGTGTGTGTGTGTGAGTGTGCGGGACTGAGTGTTTGTGTGTGTGTGTGTGTGTGTGTCTGTGACTGTGTGTGTGTCTCTGACTGTGTTTGCGTGTGCATGTGTCAGTGACTGTGTTTGTGTGTATGTGCGTGTGTGTATCAGTGACTGTTCATGTGCGTATGTGTTTGTGTGTCTGTGACTGTGTGTGTGCGTGTCTGTGACTGTTTTTGTGTATGTGTCTGAGTGTGTGTATGACTGTGTGTTTGTGTCTGTATGTGTTTGTGTGTGTGAGTGTGTTTGTGTGTGTGTGCGTCTGTGACTATGTGTCTGTGACTGTGTGTGTGCGTGTCTGTGACTCTGTGTGTGTGTGTATGTGTCTGTATGCCACTGACTGTGTGTGTGTGCCTGTGTGTGTGTCTGTGTGTGTGTAGGTGTGTGTGTGAGACTATGTGTATACGTGAGATGTGTGTGTGTATGTGTGAGAGACTATGTGTATACGTGTGAGTGTGTGTGTGAGTGAGAGAGAGAGAGAGAGACTATGTGTATCCATGTGTGTGTGACTGTGTGTCTGTGCCTGTGACTGTGTTTGTGTGTGTGTGTCTGGGACTGTATATGTGTCTGTGACTGTGTTTGTGTGTATATGTTTGTGTGTGTTCGTGACAGTGTTTGTGTGTGTGCGTGTGACTGTGTTTGTATGTGCGTGATTGTGTCTCTGACTGTGTGTATGAGAGTGTGTGTGTATGTGTCCATGACTGTGTTTGTGTTGTGTGTGCGAGTCTGTGACTGTTTGTGTATGCATGTGTGTGTCTGTGCCTGTGTGTGTGTATGTGTGTGTCTGTGTGTGTGTGTGTGTGTGTGTGTTTGTCTGTGACTGTGTGTATGTCTGTGTGTCTGTGACTGCCTTTATGTGTCTCTGAGTGTCTGTGACTGTGTGTGTTTGTCTGTCTGTGACCATGTTTGTATGTGTGTGCGCCTGGGACTGTGTGTGTGTGTGTGACTGTGTGTGTGTGTGTTTGTGTGAATTTGTCTGTCACTGTGAGTGTGTGTGTGTGTTTGTGTGTGTCTGTGTGCATGTGTGTGTCTGTTACTGTGTTTGTCTGTGTGTCTGTCTGTATGTGTGTGTGTTTGTGTCTGCCTGTGTGTGTCTGTGTGTATGTGAGTATGTGTGTGTATCTGTGACTGTGAGAGTGTGACACTGTGTGTGGTTGTGTTTGCATCTGTGCCTGTGCATGTTCGTGTGTGTGTCTGACTGTACGTGTTTGTGTGTGTGACTGTGTGTATGTGTCTGTCTGTGACTATGTATGTGTGTGTCTGTGACTTGTGTCTGTGACAGTGTTTGTGTGTCTGTGACTGTGTGTGTGTCTGTGACTCTATTTGTGTGTATGTGTGTCTGTGACTGTGTGTGTATGTGTCAGTGACTGTGTGTTTGTGTATGTGTCTGTGTGTGTGTATGCCTGTGTGTTTGTGTCTGTATGTGTTTGTGTGTGTGTGTGTGTGTGTGTGTGTGTGTGTGCGTGAGTGTCTTTGTGTGTGTGTGCATCTGTGACTATGTGTCTGTGACTGTGTGTGTGGGTCTGAGACTATGTGTGCGTGTGTGTGATTGTGTGTGCACGTCTGTGGCTCTGTGTGCATGTGTGTCTGTCTGTGACAGTGTTTGTGTATCTGTGAGTGTCCGTGACTGTGTTGTGTCTGTGACTGTGTGTGACTGTGTGTGTGTGTGTGTGTGTGTGTGTGTGTGAGAGTGTGTGGGACTGTGTGTGTCTGTTACTGTGTTTGTGTGTATGTGCGTCTGTATGTGACTGTGAGTCTGTGTCTGTGACTGTGTTTGTGTGTGTGTGTGGGTCTGGGACTGTGCGTGTGTCTGTGACTGTGTTTGTGTGTATGTGTGTGTGTGTGTCCATGACTGTGTTTGTGTGTGTGTCTGTGACTGTATTTGTATCTGTGACTGTGTGTGTGTATGCTTGTGTGTTTGTATCTGTGTGTGTGTGTGTGTGTGAGAGAGAGAGTGACTGTGTTTGTGTATATGTGTGTGTGTGTCTGTGACTATGTGTCTGTGACTGTGTGTATGTGTCAGTGACTGTTTTTGTGTATGTGTCTGAGTGTGTGTATGACTGTGTGTTTGTGTCTGTATGTGTTTGTGTGTGTGAGTGTGTTTGTGTGTGTGTGCGTCTGTGACTATGTGTCTGTGACTGTGTGTGCGGGTCTGTGACTATGTGTGTGTGTGTGTGATTGTGTGTGTGTGTGTCTGTGGCTCTGTGTGCATGTGTGTCTGTCTGTTACTGTGTTTGTGTATCTGTGAGTGTCCATGACTGTGTGTGTGTCTGTCTGTGACTGTGTTTGTGTGTATGTGTGTCTGTGAGTGAGTGTGTGTCAGTGACTGTTCATGTGTTTATGAATCTGTGTGCCTGTGACTGTGTATGTATGCCTGTGTGTGTGTGTGTGTGTGTGTGTGAGAGAGAGAGGGAGAGAGACTATGTGCATGTGTGCGTGCATGTGTATGTGACTGTGAGTCTGTATCTGTGACTGTGTTTGTGTGTGCGTGCATGTCTGGGACTGTGCGTGTGTGACAGTGTTTGTGTGTGTGTGTGTATGTGACTGTGTTTGTATCTGTGATTGTGTGTGTGTATGTCTGTGTGTTTGTGTCTGTATGTGTGTGTGTGTGAGAGAGACTGTGTTTGTGTATGTGTGTGTGTGTGTGTGTGTCTGTGACTATGTGTCTGTGACTGTGTTTGTGCATCTGTGTGTGTCTGTGACTGTGTGTGTGGGTCTGAGACTATGTGTGTGTGTGTTATTTTGTGTGTGTGTGTGTGGCCCTGTGTGCATGTGTGTCTGTCTGTGACTGTGTTTGTTTGTCTGTGAGTGTCCGTGACTTTGTGTGTGTCTGTCTGTCTGTGAATGAGTATGTGTGTGTGTGGGTGTGTGTGTGTGAGTGTGCGGGACTGTGTGTGTGTGTTTGTGTGTGTGTCTGTGACTGTGTGTGTGTCTGTGACTGTGTTTGTGTGTGCATGTGTCAGTGACTGTGCTTGTGTGTATGTGCATGTGTGTGTCAGTGACTGTTCATGTGCGTATGTGTTTGTGTGTCTGTGACTGTGTGTGTGCGTGTCTGTGACTCTGTGTGTGTGTGTATGTGTCTGTATGCCACTGACTGTGTGTGTGTGCCTGTGTGTGTGTCTGTGTGTGTGTAGGTGTGTGTGTGAGACTATGTGTATACGTGAGATGTGTGTGTGTATGTGTGAGAGACTATGTGTATACGTGTGAGTGTGTGTGTGAGTGAGAGAGAGAGAGAGAGACTATGTGTATCCATGTGTGTGTGACTGTGTGTCTGTGCCTGTGACTGTGTTTGTGTGTGTGTGTCTGGGACTGTATATGTGTCTGTGACTGTGTTTGTGTGTATATGTTTGTGTGTGTTCGTGACAGTGTTTGTGTGTGTGCGTGTGACTGTGTTTGTATGTGCGTGATTGTGTCTCTGACTGTGTGTATGAGAGTGTGTGTGTATGTGTCCATGACTGTGTTTGTGTTGTGTGTGCGAGTCTGTGACTGTTTGTGTATGCATGTGTGTGTCTGTGCCTGTGTGTGTGTATGTGTGTGTCTGTGTGTGTGTGTGTGTGTGTGTGTTTGTCTGTGACTGTGTGTATGTCTGTGTGTCTGTGACTGCCTTTATGTGTCTCTGAGTGTCTGTGACTGTGTGTGTTTGTCTGTCTGTGACCATGTTTGTATGTGTGTGCGCCTGGGACTGTGTGTGTGTGTGTGACTGTGTGTGTGTGTGTTTGTGTGAATTTGTCTGTCACTGTGAGTGTGTGTGTGTGTTTGTGTGTGTCTGTGTGCATGTGTGTGTCTGTTACTGTGTTTGTCTGTGTGTCTGTCTGTATGTGTGTGTGTTTGTGTCTGCCTGTGTGTGTCTGTGTGTATGTGAGTATGTGTGTGTATCTGTGACTGTGAGAGTGTGACACTGTGTGTGGTTGTGTTTGCATCTGTGCCTGTGCATGTTCGTGTGTGTGTCTGACTGTACGTGTTTGTGTGTGTGACTGTGTGTATGTGTCTGTCTGTGACTATGTATGTGTGTGTCTGTGACTTGTGTCTGTGACAGTGTTTGTGTGTCTGTGACTGTGTGTGTGTCTGTGACTCTATTTGTGTGTATGTGTGTCTGTGACTGTGTGTGTATGTGTCAGTGACTGTGTGTTTGTGTATGTGTCTGTGTGTGTGTATGCCTGTGTGTTTGTGTCTGTATGTGTTTGTGTGTGTGTGTGTGTGTGTGTGTGTGTGTGCGTGAGTGTCTTTGTGTGTGTGTGCATCTGTGACTATGTGTCTGTGACTGTGTGTGTGGGTCTGAGACTATGTGTGCGTGTGTGTGATTGTGTGTGCACGTCTGTGGCTCTGTGTGCATGTGTGTCTGTCTGTGACAGTGTTTGTGTATCTGTGAGTGTCCGTGACTGTGTTGTGTCTGTGACTGTGTGTGACTGTGTGTGTGTGTGTGTGTGTGTGTGTGTGTGTGTGTGAGTGTGTGGGACTGTGTGTGTCTGTTACTGTGTTTGTGTGTATGTGCGTCTGTATGTGACTGTGAGTCTGTGTCTGTGACTGTGTTTGTGTGTGTGTGTGGGTCTGGGACTGTGCGTGTGTCTGTGACTGTGTTTGTGTGTATGTGTGTGTGTGTGTCCATGACTGTGTTTGTGTGTGTGTCTGTGACTGTATTTGTATCTGTGACTGTGTGTGTGTATGCTTGTGTGTTTGTATCTGTGTGTGTGTGTGTGTGTGAGAGAGAGAGAGTGACTGTGTTTGTGTATATGTGTGTGTGTGTCTGTGACTATGTGTCTGTGACTGTGTGTATGTGTCAGTGACTGTTTTTGTGTATGTGTCTGAGTGTGTGTATGACTGTGTGTTTGTGTCTGTATGTGTTTGTGTGTGTGAGTGTGTTTGTGTGTGTGTGCGTCTGTGACTATGTGTCTGTGACTGTGTGTGCGGGTCTGTGACTATGTGTGTGTGTGTGTGATTGTGTGTGTGTGTGTCTGTGGCTCTGTGTGCATGTGTGTCTGTCTGTTACTGTGTTTGTGTATCTGTGAGTGTCCATGACTGTGTGTGTGTCTGTCTGTGACTGTGTTTGTGTGTATGTGTGTCTGTGAGTGAGTGTGTGTCAGTGACTGTTCATGTGTTTATGAATCTGTGTGCCTGTGACTGTGTATGTATGCCTGTGTGTGTGTGTGTGTGTGTGAGAGAGAGAGGGAGAGAGACTATGTGCATGTGTGCGTGCATGTGTATGTGACTGTGAGTCTGTATCTGTGACTGTGTTTGTGTGTGCGTGCATGTCTGGGACTGTGCGTGTGTCTGTGACAGTGTTTGTGTGGGTGTGTATGTGACTGTGTTTGTATCTGTGATTGTGTGTGTGTATGTCTGTGTGTTTGTGTCTGTATGTGTGTGTGTGTGAGAGAGACTGTGTTTGTGTATGTGTGTGTGTGTGTGTGTCTGTGACTATGTGTCTGTGACTGTGTTTGTGCATCTGTGTGTGTCTGTGACTGTGTGTGTGGGTCTGAGACTATGTGTGTGTGTGTTATTTTGTGTGTGTGTGTGTGGCCCTGTGTGCATGTGTGTCTGTCTGTGACTGTGTTTGTTTGTCTGTGAGTGTCCGTGACTTTGTGTGTGTCTGTCTGTCTGTGAATGAGTATGTGTGTGTGTGGGTGTGTGTGTGTGAGTGTGCGGGACTGTGTGTGTGTGTGTGTGTGTGTCTGTGACTGTGTGTGTGTCTGTGACTGTGTTTGTGTGTGCATGTGTCAGTGACTGTGCTTGTGTGTATGTGCATGTGTGTGTCAGTGACTGTTCATGTGCGTATGTGTTTGTGTGTCTGTGACTCTGTGTGTGTGTGTATGTGTCTGTATGCCACTGACTGTGTGTGTGTGCCTGTGTGTGTGTCTGTGTGTGTGTAGGTGTGTGTGTGAGATTATGTGTATACGTGAGATGTGTGTGTGTATGTGTGAGAGACTATGTGTATACGTGTGTGTGTGTGTGTGAGTGAGAGAGAGAGAGAGAGACTATGTGTATGCATGTGTGTGTGACTGTGTGTCTGTGCCTGTGACTGTGTTTGTGTGTGTGTGTCTGGGACTGTATATGTGTCTGTGACTGTGTTTGTGTGTATATGTTTGTGTGTGTTCGTGACAGTGTTTGTGTGTGTGCGTGTGACTGTGTTTGTATGTGCGTGATTGTGTCTCTGACTGTGTGTATGAGAGTGTGTGTGTATGTGTCCATGACTGTGTTTGTGTTGTGTGTGCGAGTCTGTGACTGTTTGTGTATGCATGTGTGTGTCTGTGCCTGTGTGTGTGTATGTGTGTGTCTGTGTGTGTGTGTGTGTGTGTGTGTGTGTGTTTGTCTGTGACTGTGTGTATGTCTGTGTGTCTGTGACTGCCTTTATGTGTCTCTGAGTGTCTGTGACTGTATGTGTTTGTCTGTCTGTGACCATGTTTGTATGTGTGTGCGCCTGGGACTGTGTGTGTGTGTGTGACTGTGTGTGTGTGTGTGTTTGTGTGAATTTGTCTGTCACTGTGAGTGTGTGTGTGTTTGTGTGTGTCTGTGTGCATGTGTGTGTCTGTTACTGTGTTTGTCTGTGTGTCTGTCTGTATGTGTGTGTGTTTGTGTCTGCCTGTGTGTGTCTGTGTGTATGTGAGTATGTGTGTGTATCTGTGACTGTGAGAGTGTGACACTGTGTGTGGTTGTGTTTGCGTCTGTGCCTGTGCATGTTCGTGTGTGTGTCTGACTGTACGTGTTTGTGTGTGTGACTGTGTGTATGTGTCTGTCTGTGACTATGTATGTGTGTGTCTGTGACTTGTGTCTGTGACAGTGTTTGTGTGTCTGTGACTGTGTGTGTGTCTGTGACTCTATTTGTGTGTATGTGTGTCTGTGACTGTGTGTGTATGTGTCAGTGACTGTGTGTTTGTGTATGTGTCTGTGTGTGTGTATGCCTGTGTGTTTGTGTCTGTATGTGTTTGTGTGTGTGTGTGTGTGTGTGTGTGTGTGTGTGTGTGTGTGCGTGAGTGTCTTTGTGTGTGTGTGCATCTGTGACTATGTGTCTGTGACTGTGTGTGTGGGTCTGAGACTATGTGTGCGTGTGTGTGATTGTGTGTGCACGTCTGTGGCTCTGTGTGCATGTGTGTCTGTCTGTGACAGTGTTTGTGTATCTGTGAGTGTCCGTGACTGTGTTGTGTCTGTGACTGTGTGTGACTGTGTGTGTGTGTGTGTGTGTGTGTGTGAGTGTGTGGGACTGTGTGTGTCTGTTACTGTGTTTGTGTGTATGTGCGTCTGTATGTGACTGTGAGTCTGTGTCTGTGACTGTGTTTGTGTGTGTGTGTGTCTGGGACTGTGCGTGTGTCTGTGACTGTTTGTGTGTATGTGTGTGTGTGTCCATGACTGTGTTTGTGTGTGTGTGTCTGTGACTGTATTTGTATCTGTGACTGTGTGTGTGTATGCCTGTGTGTTTGTGTCTGTATGTGTGTGTGTGTGTGTGTGTGAGAGAGAGAGTGACTGTGTTTGTGTATGTGTGTGTGTGTCTGTGACTCTGTGGCGGTGACTGTGTTTGTGCATCTGTGTGTGTCTGTGACTGTGACTATGTGTGTGAGTATGATTTTGTGTGTGTGTGTGTGTGTGTGTGTGTGTGTGTGTGTGTGTGGCTCTGTGTGCACGTGTGTCTGTCTGTGACTGTGTTTGTGTGTCTGTGAGTGTCCGTGACTGTGTGTGTGTGCGTGTGTGTGTGTGAGTGTGTAGGACTGTGTGTGTCTGTTGCTGTGCTTTTGTGTATGTGAGTCTGTGAGTGTGTGTGTGTCAGTGACAGTTCATGTGTGTATGTATCTGTGTGCATGTGACAGTGGGTGTATGTGTGTGTGTGAGAGACTATGTGTATGTGTGTGT
>JANJGN010000009.1:104898866-104901366 GCA_026770705.1 Isurus oxyrinchus
TGTGTGTGTGTCTGTTACTGTGTTTGTGTGTATGTGTGTCTGTGAGTGTGTGTGTCAGTGACTGTTCATGTGTGTATGTATCTGTGTGCCTGTGACTGTGTGTGTATATGTGTGTGTGAGTGACTATGTGTATGTGTGTGTGTGCATGTGTGTGTGAGACTATGTGCATGTGTGCGTGCATGTGTATGTGACTGTGAGTCTGTGTCTGTGACTGTGTTTGTGTGTGTGTGTGTGTCTGGGACTGTGCGTGTGTCTGTGACTGTGTTTGTGTGTATGTGTGTGTGAGTCCATGACTGTGTTTGTGTGTGTGTGTGTGTGTGACTGTATTTCTATCTGTGACTGTGTGTGTGTATGCATGTGTGTTTGTATCTGTGTGTGTGTGTGTGTGTGTGTGAGAGAGGGAGAGAGAGTGACTGTGTTTGTGTATATGTGTGTGTGTGTGTGTGTCTGTTACTGTGTTTGTGTGTATGTGTGTCTGTGACTGTGTGTGTCAGTGACTGTTCGTGTGTGTATGTATCTGTGTGCCTGTGAATGTGTGTGTATGTGTGTGTGTGAGTGACTATGTGTATGTGTGTGTGTGTGTGTGAGTGAGTCTATGTGCATGTGTGCGTGTATGTGTATGTGACTGTGAGTCTGTGTCTGTGACTGTGTTTGTGTGTGTGTGTGTGTGTGTCTGGGACTGTGCGTGTGTCTGTGACTGTGTTTGTGTATATGTGTGTGTGTGTCCATGACTGTGTTTGTGTGTGTGTCTGTGACTGTATTTGTATCTGTGACTGTGTGTGTGTATGCTTGTGTGTTTGTATCTATGTGTGTGTGTGTGTGTGTGTGTGTGTGTGTGTGAGAGAGAGAGAGTGACTGTGTTTGTGTATATGTGTGTGTGTGTGTGTGTGTGTGTCTGTGACTATGTGTCTGTGACTGTGTGTATGTGTCAGTGACTGTTTTTGTGTATGTGTCTGAGTGTGTGTTTGTGTCTGTATGTGTTTGTGTGTGTGTGTGTGTGAGTGTGTTTGTGTGTGTGTGCGTCTGTGACTATGTGTCTGTGACTGTGTGTGCGGGTCTGAGACTATGTGTGTGTGTGTGTGATTGTGTGTGTGTGTCTGTGGCTCTGTGTGCATGTGTGTCTGTCTGTTACTGTGTTTGTGTATCTGTGAGTGTCCATGACTGTGTGTATGTCTGTCTGTGACTGTGTGTGTGTGTGTGTGTGTGTGTGTGTGGGACTGTGTGTGTGTCTGTTACTGTGTTTGTGTGTATGTGTGTCTATGAGTGTGTGTGTGTGTCAGTGACTGTTCGTGTGTGTATGTATCTGTGTGCCTGTGACTGTGCGTGTATGTGTGTGTGTGAGAGACTATGTGTATGTGTGCGTGAATCTGTATGTGACTGTGAGTCTGTGTCTGTGACTGTGTTTGTGTGTGTGTGTGTCTGGGACTGTGCGTGTGTCTGTGACTGTGTTGGCGTGTATGTGTGTGTGTGTCCGTGACTGTGTTTTTGTATGTGTGTGTGTGTGTGTGTGTGTGTGTGTGTGTGTGTGTGTGTGTGTGAGAGTGACTGTGTTTGTGTATGTGTGTGTGTGTGTCTGTGCCTATGTGTCTGTGACTGTGTTTGTGCATCTGTGTGTGTCTGTGACTGTGTGTGTCGGTCTGAGACTATGAGTGTGTGTATGATTTTGTGTGTGTGTGTGTGTGTGTGTGTGGCTCTGTGTGCATGTGTGTCTGTCTGTGACTGTGTTTGTGTGTCTGTGAGTGTCTGTGACAGCGTGTGTGTCTGTCTGTCTCTAACTCTGTGTGTGTGTGAGTGTGTGTGTGCGGGACTGTATGTGTGTTTGTGTCTGTGACTGTCTGTGTGTCTGTGACTGTGTTTGTGTGTGCGTGTCAGTGACTGTGTTTGTGTGTATGTGTGTGTGTGTGTCAGTGACTGTTCGTGTGTGTATGTTTTTGTGTGTCTGTGACTGTGTGTGCGTGTCTGTGACTCTGTGTGTGTGTATGTCTGTATGCCTGTGACTGTGTGTGTGTCTGTGTGTGTGTATGTGTGTGTGTGTGAGACTATGTGTATACGTTGGTGTGTGTGTGTGTGTGAGACTATGTGTATACGTGTGTGTGTGTGAGAGAGAGAGAGAGACTATGTGTATTCATGTGTGTGTGACTGTGTGTCTGTGCCTGTGACTGTGTTTGTGTGTGTGTCTGTGTGTGTGTCTGGTACTGTATGTGTGTCTTTGACTGTGTTTGTGTGTATATGTGTGTGTGTGTCCGTGACAGTGTTTATGTGTGTGTGTGTGTGTGACTGTGTTTGTATGTGTGTGATTGTGTCTCTGACTGTGTGTATGAGAGTGTGTGTGTATGTGTCAATGACTGTGTTTGTGTTGTGTGTACGAGTCTGCGACTGTGTGTGTATGCATGTGTGTGTCTGTGCCTGTGTGTGTGTATGTGTGTGTGTCTGCGACTCTGTGTGTGTGTGTGTGTGTGTGTGTGTGTGTGTGTGTCTGTGACTGTGTGTATGTCTGTGT
>JANJGN010000009.1:104906366-104943866 GCA_026770705.1 Isurus oxyrinchus
GTCTGTGACTGCATGTATGTGTCAGTGACTGTGTGTTTGCGTATGTGTCTGTGTGTGTGTATGCCTGTGTGTTTGTGTCTGTGTGTGTGTGTGTGTGTGTGTTTGTGTGTGTGTGTCTGTGACTATGTGTCTGTGACTGTGTGTGTGGTTCTGAGACTAGGTGTGTGTGTATGTGTGTGATTGTGTGTGTGTGTCTGTGGCTCTGTGTGCATGTGTGTCTGTCTGTGACTGTGTTTGTGCATCTGTGAGTGTCCGTGACTGTGTTTATGTCTGTCTGTGACTGTGTGTGTGAGTGTGTGTGTGTGTGTGTGTGTGTGTGTGTGTGTGTGAGTGTGTGGGACTTTGTGTGTTTGTGTCTGTGACTGTATCTGTGTGCCTGTGACTGTGTGGGTATGCATGTGTGTGTGTATGTGTGTGTGTGTGAGAGTCTACGTGTATGTGTGTGTGTGTGTGAGAGAGAGAGAGAGAGAGACCATGTGCATGTGTGCGTGCATGTGTATGTGACTGTGTGTCTGTGTCCGTGACTGTGTTTGTGCGTGTGTGTCTGTGATTATGTGTCTGTGACTGTGTTTGTGCATCTGCGTGTATCTGTCACTGTGTGTGTGGGTCTGAGACTATATGTGTGTATGTGATTTTGTGTGTCTGTGTGTGTGGCTCTGTGTGCATGTGTGTCTGTCTGTGACTGTGTTTGTGTGTGTGCTTGTCCGTGACTGTGTGTGTGTCTGTCTGTCTGTGACTCTGTGTGTGTGTGTGTATGAGTGAGTTTGCGGGACTGTGTGTGTGTGTGTGTGTGTGTGTGTGTGTCTGTGACTGTCTGTGTCTGTGACGGTGTTTGAGTGTGCGTGGGTCAGTGTTTGTGTGTATGTGTGTGTGTGTCAGTGACTGTTCATGTGTGTATATGTTTGTGTGTCTGTGACTGTGCATGTGCGTGTCTGTGACTCTGTGTGTGTGTATGTGTCTGTATGCCTGTGACTGTGTGTGTTTGTATGTGTGTGCATGTCTGTGTGTATGTGTGTGTGTGTGTGTGTGTGTGTGAGACTATGTGTATACGTGTGTGTGTGTGTGTGTGAGTGAGAGAGAGAGAGAGAGGCTATGTGTATGCATGTGTGTGTGACTGTGTGTCTGTGCCTGTGACTGTGTTTGTGTGTGTGTCTGTGTCTGGGACTGTATGTGTGTCTGTGATGTGTTTATGTGTATATGTGTGTGTGTGTCCGTGACAGTGTTTGTGTGTGTGTATGTGACTCTGTTTGTATGTGTGTGATTGTGTCTCTGACTGTGTGTATGAGAGTTTGTGTGTATGTGTCCATGACTGTGTTTGTGTTGTGTGTGCACCTGGGACTGTGTGTGTGTCTGTGCATCTGTGACTGTGTGTGTGTGTTTGTGTGTGTTTGTCTGTCACTGTAAGTGTGTGTGTGTTTGTGTGTGTGTCTGTGTGCATGTGTGTGTGAGACTATGTGTATACGTGTGTGTGTGTGTGTGTGTGTGTGTGTGTGAGAGAGAGAGAGAGACTATGTGTATGCATGTGTGTGTGACTGTGTGTCTGTGCCTGTGACTGTGTTTGTGTGTGTGTGTGTGTGTGTCTGTGTCTGGGACTGTATGTGTGTCTGTGATGTGTTTATGTGTATGTGTGTGTGTGTGTCCGTGACAGTGTTTGTGTGTGTGTATGTGACTCTGTTTGTATGTGTGTGATTGTGTCTCTGACTGTGTGAATGAGAGTGTGTGTGTATGTGTCCATGACTGTGTTTGTGTTGTGTGTGTGTCTGTGACTGTGTGTGTATGCATGTGTGTCTGTGCCTGTGTGTGTGTGTGTGTGTGTGTGTGTCTGTGACTGTGTGTATGTCTGTGTGTCTGTGACTGCCTTTATGTGTCTCTGAGTGTCTGTGACTGTGTGTGTTTGTCTGACTGTGACCATGTTTATATGTGTGTGCGCCTGGGACTGTGTGTGTGTCTGTGCATCTGTGACTGTGTGTGTGTGTGGCTGTGTGTGTGTGTGTGTGTTTGTGTGTGTTTGTGTGTCACTGTGAGTGTGTATTTGTTTGTGTGTGTGTCTGTGTGCGTGTGTGTCTGTGACTGTGTTTGTCTGTGTGTCTGTCTGTATGTGTGTTTGTGTCTGCCTCTGTGTGTCTGTGTGTATGTGAGTATGTGTGTGTATCTGTGACGGTGAGTGTGAGACTGTGTGTTTGTGTTTGCGTCTGTGCCTGTGCAAGTTCGTGTGTGTGTGACTGACTGTACGAGTTTGTGTGTGTGTGTGACTGTGTGCATGTGTCTGTCTGTGACTATGTATGTGTCTGTGTCTGTGACTTGTGTCTGTGACAGTGTTTGTGTGTCTGTGACTGTGTGTGTGTCTGTGACTGTGTGTGTATCTGTGACTGTGTGTATGTGTCAGTGACTGTGTGTTTGTGTATGTGTCTGTGTGTGTGTATGCCTGTGTGTTTGTGTCTGTATGTGTTTGTGTGTGTGTGTATGTGAGTATGTTTGTGTGTGTGTGTGCATCTGTGACCATGTGGCTGTGACTGTGTGTGTGGGTCTGAGACTATGTGTGTGTGTGTGTGATTGTGTGTGCGTGTCTGTGGCTCTGTGTGCATGTGTGTCTGTCTGTGACTGTGTTTGTGTACCTGTGAGTGTCCATGACTGTGTGTATATCTGTCTGTGACTGTGTGTGTGTGTGTGTGTGTGTGTGTGTGTGTGTGTGTGTGAGTGTGTGGGACTGTATGTGTGTCTGTTACTGTGTTTGTGGGTATGTGCGTCTGTGAGTGTGTGCGTGTGTCAGTGACTGTTCGTGTGTGTATGTATCTGTGTGCCTGTGACTGTGTGTGTATGTGTGTGTGTGAGAGACTATGTGTATGTGTGTGCGTGTGTGTCTGTGACTGTGTTGGTATCTGTGACTGTGTGTGTGTGTATGCCTGTGTGTTTGTGTCTGTATGTGTGTGTGTGTGAGAGAGACTGTGTTTGTGTATGTGTGTGTGTGCGTCTGTGACTATGTGTCTGCGACTGTGTTTGTGCATGTGTGTGTGTCTGTGACTGTGTGTAGGTCTGAGACTATGTGTGTGTGTGTGATTTTGTGTGTGCGTGTGTGGCCTTGTGTGCATGTGTGTCTGTATGTGACTGTGTTTGTGTATCTGTGAGTGTCCGTGACTGTGTGTGTGTCTGTCTGTGACTGTGTGTGTGAGGGTGTGTGTGTGTGTGTGTGTGTGTGTGTGAGTGTGCGGGACTGTGTGTGTGTGTGTGTCTGTGACTGTGTGTGTGTCTGTGACTGTGTTTGTGTGTATGTGCGTGTGCGTGTCAGTGACTGTTCATGTGCATATGAGTTTGTGTGTCTGTGACTGTGTGTGTGCGTGTCTGTGACTCTGTGTGTGTGTGTATGTGTCTGTATGCCAATGACTGTGTGTGTTCCTCTGTGTGTGTCTGTGTGTGTGTAGGTGTGTGTGTGTGAGAGAGACTATGTGTATACGTGGGATGTGTGTGTGTGTGTGTGTGAGACCATGTGTATATGTGTGTGTGTGTGAGAGAGAGACGAGAGAGAGAGAGACTATGTGTATGCGTGTGTGTGCGACTGTGTGTCTGTGCCTGTGTTTGTGTGTGTGTGTCTGGGACTGTATGTGTGTCTGTGACTGTGTTTGTGTGTATATGTTTGTGTGTGTCCGTGACAGTGTTTGTGTGTGTGTGTGTGTGTGTGTGTGTGTGACTGTGTTGTATGTGTGTGATTGTGTCTCTGACTGTGTGTATGAGAGTGTGTGTGTATGTGTCCATGACTGTGTTTGTGTTGTGTGTGCGAGTCTGTGACTTTTTGTGTATGCATGTGTGTGTCTGTGCCTGTGTGTGTGTATGTGTGTGTCTGTGACTGTGTGTGTGTGTGTGTGTGTGTGTGTGTGTCTGTGACTGTGTGTATGTCTGTGTGTCTATGACTGCCTTTATGTGTCTCTGAGTGGCTGTGATTGTGTGTGTTTGTCTGTCTGTGACCATGTTTGTATGTGTGGGCGCCTGGGACTGTGTGTGTATGTGACTGTGTGTGTGTGTTTGTGTGTGTTTGTCACTGTGAGTGTGTGTGTGTTTGTGTGTGTGTCTGTGTGCATGTGTGTGTCTGTGACTGTGTTTGTCTGTGTGTCTGTCTGTATGTGTGTGTTTGTGTCTGCCTGTGTGCGTCTGTGTGTATGTGAGTATGTGTGTGTATCTGTGACTGTGAGAGTGTGAGACTGTGTGTGTTTGTGTTTGCGTCTGTGCCTGTGCATGTTCGTGTGTGTGTGTGTCTGACTGTACGTGTTTGTGTGTGTGTGTGTGACTGTGTGTATGTGACTAGCTGTGACTATGTATGTGTGTGTGTCTGTGACTTGTGTCTGTGACAGTGTTTGTGTGTCTGTTACTGTTTGTGTTTCTGTGACTGTATTTGTGTGTATGTGTGTCTGTGACTGTGTGTGTATCTGTGACTGTGTGTATGTGTCAGTGACTGTTTTTGTGTATGTGTCTGAGTGTGTGTATGACTGTGTGTTTGTGTCTGTATGTGTTTGTGTGTGTGTGTGAGTGTGTTTGTGTGTGTGTGTGTGTGCGTCTGTGACTATGTGTCTGTGACTGTGTGTGCGGGTCTGAGACTATGTGTGTGTGTGTGTGATTGTGTGTGTGTGTCTGTGGCTCTGTGTGCATGTGTGTCTGTCTGTTACTGTGTTTGTGTATCTGTGAGTGTCCATGACTGTGTGTGTCTGTCTGTGACTGTGTGTGTGTGGGGGGGGGGGGGGGGGGGACTGTGTGGGACTGTGTGTGTGTCTGTTACTGTGTTTGTGTGTATGTGTGCCTATGAGTGTGTGTGTGTCAGTGACTGTTCGTGTGTGTATGTTTTTGTGTGTCTGTGACTGTGTGTGTGCGTGTCTGTGACTCTGTGTGTATGTCTGTATGCCTGTGACTGTGTGTGTTTGCCTGTGTGTGTGTCTGTGTGTGTGTATGTGTGTGTGTGTGAGACTATGTGTATACGTTGGTGTGTGTGTGTGTGTGTGTGTGTGTGTGAGAGAGAGAGAGAGAGAGAGAGAGACTATGTGTATGCATGTGTGTGTGACTGTGTGTCTGTGCCTGTGACTGTGTGTGTGTGTGTGTGTCTGGGACTGTATGTGTGTCTGTGACTGTGTTTGTGTGTATATGTGTTGTGTGTCCGTGACAGTGTTTGTGTGTGTGTGTGTGACTGTGTTTGTATGTGTGTGATTGTGTCTCTGACTGTGTGTATGAGAGTGTGTGTGTTTGTGTCCATGACTGTGTTTGTGTGGTGTGTGTGTCTGTGACTGTGTGTGTGTATGCATGTGTGTGTGTGTGTCTGTGACTGTGTGCATGACTGCGTGTCTGTGACTGCCTTTATGTGTCTCTGAGTGCCTGTGACTGTGTGTGTCTGTCTGTCTGTGACCATGTTTGTATGTGTGTGCGCCTGGGACTGTGTGTGTGTCTGTGCATCTGTGACTGTGTGTGTGTAACTGCGTGTGTGTGTGTTTGTGTGTGTTTGTCTGTCACTGTGAGTGTGTGTGTGTTTGTGTGTGTGTCTGTGTGCGTGTGTGTGTCTGTGACTGTGTTTGTCTGTGTGCCTGTCTGTCTGTATGTGTGTGTTTGTGTCTGCCTGTGTGTGTCTGTGTGTATGTGAGTATGTGTGTGTACCTGTGACTGTGAGAGTGTGAGACTGTGTGTGTTTGAGTTTGCGTCTGTGCCTGTGCATGTTCGTGTGTATGTGTGTGTGTTTGACTGTACGTGTTTGTGTGTGTGTGACTGTGTGTATGTGTCTGTCTGTGACTATGTATGTGTGTGTGTGTCTGTGACTTGTGTCTGTGACAGTGTTTGTGTGTCTGTGACTGTGACTGTGTGTCTGTGACTGCATGTATGTGTCAGTGACTGTGTGTTTGCGTATGTGTCTGTGTGTGTGTATGCCTGTGTGTTTGTGTCTGTGTGTGTGTGTGTGTGTGTGTTTGTGTGTGTGTGTCTGTGACTATGTGTCTGTGACTGTGTGTGTGGTTCTGAGACTAGGTGTGTGTGTATGTGTGTGATTGTGTGTGTGTGTCTGTGGCTCTGTGTGCATGTGTGTCTGTCTGTGACTGTGTTTGTGCATCTGTGAGTGTCCGTGACTGTGTTTATGTCCGTCTGTGACTGTGTGTGTGAGTGTGTGTGTGTGTGTGTGTGTGTGTGTCTGTGAGTGTGTGGGACTTTGTGTGTTTGTGTCTGTGACTGTATCTGTGTGCCTGTGACTGTGTGGGTATGCATGTGTGTGTGTATGTGTGTGTGTGTGAGAGTCTACGTGTATGTGTGTGTGTGTGTGAGAGAGAGAGAGAGAGAGACTATGTGCATGTGTGCGTGCATGTGTATGTGACTGTGTGTCTGTGTCCGTGACTGTGTTTGTGCGTGTGTGTCTGTGATTATGTGTCTGTGACTGTGTTTGTGCATCTGCGTGTATCTGTCACTGTGTGTGTGGGTCTGAGACTATATGTGTGTATGTGATTTTGTGTGTCTGTGTGTGTGGCTCTGTGTGCATGTGTGTCTGTCTGTGACTGTGTTTGTGTGTGTGCTTGTCCGTGACTGTGTGTGTGTCTGTCTGTCTGTGACTCTGTGTGTGTGTGTGTATGAGTGAGTTTGCGGGACTGTGTGTGTGTGTGTGTGTGTGTGTGTGTGTCTGTGACTGTCTGTGTCTGTGACGGTGTTTGAGTGTGCGTGGGTCAGTGTTTGTGTGTATGTGTGTGTGTGTCAGTGACTGTTCATGTGTGTATATGTTTGTGTGTCTGTGACTGTGCATGTGCGTGTCTGTGACTCTGTGTGTGTGTATGTGTCTGTATGCCTGTGACTGTGTGTGTTTGTATGTGTGTGCATGTCTGTGTGTATGTGTGTGTGTGTGTGTGTGTGTGAGATTATGTGTATACGTGTGTGTGTGTGTGTGTGAGTGAGAGAGAGAGTGAGAGGCTATGTGTATGCATGTGTGTGTGACTGTGTGTCTGTGCCTGTGACTGTGTTTGTGTGTGTGTCTGTGTCTGGGACTGTATGTGTGTCTGTGATGTGTTTATGTGTATATGTGTGTGTGTGTCCGTGACAGTGTTTGTGTGTGTGTATGTGACTCTGTTTGTATGTGTGTGATTGTGTCTCTGACTGTGTGTATGAGAGTTTGTGTGTATGTGTCCATGACTGTGTTTGTGTTGTGTGTGCACCTGGGACTGTGTGTGTGTCTGTGCATCTGTGACTGTGTGTGTGTGTGTTTGTGTGTGTTTGTCTGTCACTGTAAGTGTGTGTGTGTTTGTATGTGTGTCTGTGTGCATGTGTGTGTGAGACTATGTGTATACGTGTGTGTGTGTGTGTGTGTGTGTGTGTGTGTGAGAGAGAGAGAGACTATGTGTATGCATGTGTGTGTGACTGTGTGTCTGTGCCTGTGACTGTGTTTGTGTGTGTGTGTGTGTGTGTCTGTGTCTGGGACTGTATGTGTGTCTGTGATGTGTTTATGTGTATGTGTGTGTGTGTGTCCGTGACAGTGTTTGTGTGTGTGTATGTGACTCTGTTTGTATGTGTGTGATTGTGTCTCTGACTGTGTGAATGAGAGTGTGTGTGTATGTGTCCATGACTGTGTTTGTGTTGTGTGTGTGTCTGTGACTGTGTGTGCATGCATGTGTGTCTGTGCCTGTGTGTGTGTGTGTGTGTGTGTCTGTGACTGTGTGTATGTCTGTGTGTCTGTGACTGCCTTTATGTGTCTCTGAGTGTCTGTGACTGTGTGTGTTTGTCTGACTGTGACCATGTTTATATGTGTGTGCGCCTGGGACTGTGTGTGTGTCTGTGCATCTGTGACTGTGTGTGTGTGTGGCTGTGTGTGTGTGTGTGTGTTTGTGTGTGTTTGTGTGTCACTGTGAGTGTGTATTTGTTTGTGTGTGTGTCTGTGTGCGTGTGTGTCTGTGACTGTGTTTGTCTGTGTGTCTGTCTGTATGTGTGTTTGTGTCTGCCTCTGTGTGTCTGTGTGTATGTGAGTATGTGTGTGTATCTGTGACGGTGAGTGTGAGACTGTGTGTTTGTGTTTGCGTCTGTGCCTGTGCAAGTTCGTGTGTGTGTGACTGACTGTACGAGTTTGTGTGTGTGTGTGACTGTGTGCATGTGTCTGTCTGTGACTATGTATGTGTGTGTGTCTGTGACTTGTGTCTGTGACAGTGTTTGTGTGTCTGTGACTGTGTGTGTGTCTGTGACTGTGTGTGTATCTGTGACTGTGTGTATGTGTCAGTGACTGTGTGTTTGTGTATGTGTCTGTGTGTGTGTATTCCTGTGTGTTTGTGTCTGTATGTGTTTGTGTGTGTGTGTATGTGAGTATGTTTGTGTGTGTGTGTGCATCTGTGACCATGTGGCTGTGACTGTGTGTGTGGGTCTGAGACTATGTGTGTGTGTGTGTGATTGTGTGTGCGTGTCTGTGGCTCTGTGTGCATGTGTGTCTGTCTGTGACTGTGTTTGTGTACCTGTGAGTGTCCATGACTGTGTGTATATCTGTCTGTGACTGTGTGTGTGTGTGTGTGTGTGTGTGTGTGTGTGTGAGTGTGTGGGACTGTATGTGTGTCTGTTACTGTGTTTGTGGGTATGTGCGTCTGTGAGTGTGTGCGTGTGTCAGTGACTGTTCGTGTGTGTATGTATCTGTGTGCCTGTGACTGTGTGTGTATGTGTGTGTGTGAGAGACTATGTGTATGTGTGTGCGTGTGTGTCTGTGACTGTGTTGGTATCTGTGACTGTGTGTGTGTGTATGCCTGTGTGTTTGTGTCTGTATGTGTGTGTGTGTGAGAGAGACTGTGTTTGTGTATGTGTGTGTGTGCGTCTGTGACTATGTGTCTGTGACTGTGTTTGTGCATGTGTGTGTGTCTGTGACTGTGTGTAGGTCTGAGACTATGTGTGTGTGTGTGATTTTGTGTGTGCGTGTGTGGCCTTGTGTGCATGTGTGTCTGTATGTGACTGTGTTTGTGTATCTGTGAGTGTCCGTGACTGTGTGTGTGTCTGTCTGTGACTGTGTGTGTGAGGGTGTGTGTGTGTGTGTGTGTGTGTGTGTGTGAGTGTGCGGGACTGTGTGTGTGTGTGTGTCTGTGACTGTGTGTGTGTCTGTGACTGTGTTTGTGTGTATGTGCGTGTGCGTGTCAGTGACTGTTCATGTGCATATGAGTTTGTGTGTCTGTGACTGTGTGTGTGCGTGTCTGTGACTCTGTGTGTGTGTGTATGTGTCTGTATGCCAATGACTGTGTGTGTTCCTCTGTGTGTGTCTGTGTGTGTGTAGGTGTGTGTGTGTGAGAGAGACTATGTGTATACGTGGGATGTGTGTGTGTGTGTGTGTGAGACCATGTGTATATGTGTGTGTGTGTGAGAGAGAGACGAGAGAGAGAGAGACTATGTGTATGCGTGTGTGTGCGACTGTGTGTCTGTGCCTGTGTTTGTGTGTGTGTGTCTGGGACTGTATGTGTGTCTGTGACTGTGTTTGTGTGTATATGTTTGTGTGTGTCCGTGACAGTGTTTGTGTGTGTGTGTGTGTGTGTGTGTGTGTGTGACTGTGTTGTATGTGTGTGATTGTGTCTCTGACTGTGTGTATGAGAGTGTGTGTGTATGTGTCCATGACTGTGTTTGTGTTGTGTGTGCGAGTCTGTGACTTTTTGTGTATGCATGTGTGTGTCTGTGCCTGTGTGTGTGTATGTGTGTGTCTGTGACTGTGTGTGTGTGTGTGTGTGTGTGTGTGTGTGTCTGTGACTGTGTGTATGTCTGTGTGTCTATGACTGCCTTTATGTGTCTCTGAGTGGCTGTGATTGTGTGTGTTTGTCTGTCTGTGACCATGTTTGTATGTGTGGGCGCCTGGGACTGTGTGTGTATGTGACTGTGTGTGTGTGTTTGTGTGTGTTTGTCACTGTGAGTGTGTGTGTGTTTGTGTGTGTGTCTGTGTGCATGTGTGTGTCTGTGACTGTGTTTGTCTGTGTGTCTGTCTGTATGTGTGTGTTTGTGTCTGCCTGTGTGCGTCTGTGTGTATGTGAGTATGTGTGTGTATCTGTGACTGTGAGAGTGTGAGACTGTGTGTGTTTGTGTTTGCGTCTGTGCCTGTGCATGTTCGTGTGTGTGTGTGTCTGACTGTACGTGTTTGTGTGTGTGTGTGTGACTGTGTGTATGTGACTAGCTGTGACTATGTATGTGTGTGTGTCTGTGACTTGTGTCTGTGACAGTGTTTGTGTGTCTGTTACTGTTTGTGTTTCTGTGACTGTATTTGTGTGTATGTGTGTCTGTGACTGTGTGTGTATCTGTGACTGTGTGTATGTGTCAGTGACTGTTTTTGTGTATGTGTCTGAGTGTGTGTATGACTGTGTGTTTGTGTCTGTATGTGTTTGTGTGTGTGTGTGAGTGTGTTTGTGTGTGTGTGTGTGCGTCTGTGACTATGTGTCTGTGACTGTGTGTGCGGGTCTGAGACTATGTGTGTGTGTGTGTGATTGTGTGTGTGTGTCTGTGGCTCTGTGTGCATGTGTGTCTGTCTGTTACTGTGTTTGTGTATCTGTGAGTGTCCATGACTGTGTGTGTCTGTCTGTGACTGTGTGTGTGTGGGGGGGGGGGGGGGGGGGGACTGTGTGGGACTGTGTGTGTGTCTGTTACTGTGTTTGTGTGTATGTGTGCCTATGAGTGTGTGTGTGTCAGTGACTGTTCGTGTGTGTATGTTTTTGTGTGTCTGTGACTGTGTGTGTGCGTGTCTGTGACTCTGTGTGTATGTCTGTATGCCTGTGACTGTGTGTGTTTGCCTGTGTGTGTGTCTGTGTGTGTGTATGTGTGTGTGTGTGAGACTATGTGTATACGTTGGTGTGTGTGTGTGTGTGTGTGTGTGAGAGAGAGAGAGAGAGAGAGAGAGAGACTATGTGTATGCATGTGTGTGTGACTGTGTGTCTGTGCCTGTGACTGTGTGTGTGTGTGTGTCTGGGACTGTATGTGTGTCTGTGACTGTGTTTGTGTGTATATGTGTTGTGTGTCCGTGACAGTGTTTGTGTGTGTGTGTGTGACTGTGTTTGTATGTGTGTGATTGTGTCTCTGACTGTGTGTATGAGAGTGTGTGTGTTTGTGTCCATGACTGTGTTTGTGTGGTGTGTGTGTCTGTGACTGTGTGTGTGTATGCATGTGTGTGTGTGTGTCTGTGACTGTGTGCATGACTGCGTGTCTGTGACTGCCTTTATGTGTCTCTGAGTGCCTGTGACTGTGTGTGTTTGTCTGTCTGAGACCATGTTTGTATGTGTGTGCGCCTGGGACTGTGTGTGTGTCTGTGCATCTGTGACTGTGTGTGTGTAACTGCGTGTGTGTGTGTTTGTGTGTGTTTGTCTGTCACTGTGAGTGTGACTGTGTTTGTCTGTGTGCCTGTCTGTATGTGTGTGTTTCTGTGTGCCTGTGTGTGTACGTGAGTATATGTGTGTATCTGTGAATGTGAGAGTGCGATACTGTGTGTTTGTGTTTGCGTCTGTGCCTGTGCATGTTCGTGTGTGTGTGTGTGTGTGTGTGTCTGACTGTACGTGTTTGTGTGTGTGTGTGACTGTATGTATGTGTCTGTCTGTGACTATGTATGTGTGTGTGTGTGTCCGTGACTTGTGTCTGTGACAGTGTTTGTGTGTCTGTGACTGTGTGTGTGTCTGTGACTGTATTTGTGTGTATGTGTGTCTGTGACTGTGTGTGTATCTGTAACTGTGTGTATGTGTCAGTAACTGTCTGTTTGTGTATGTGTCTGTGTGTGTATATGTCTGTGTGTTTGTGTCTGTATGTGTTTGTGTGTGTGTGTGTGTGTGTGAGAGAGAGAGAGAGAGAGAAAGAGACTATGTGTATGCGTGTGTGTGTGACTGTGTGTCTGTGCCTGTGACTGTGTTTGTGTGTGTGTGTGTGTCTGGTACTGTATGTGTGTCTGTGACTGTGTTTGTGTGTATATGTTTGTGTGTGTCCGTGACAGTGTTTGTGTGTGTGTGTGTGTGTGACTGTTTGTATGTGTGTGATTGTGTCTCTGACTGTGCGTATGAGAGTGTGTGTGTATGTGTCCATGACTGTGTTTGTGTTGTGTGTGCGAGTCTGTGACTGTTTGTGTATGCATGTGTGTGTCTGTGCCTGTGTGTGTGTATGTGTGTGTCTGTGACTGTCTGTGTGTGTGTGTGTGTCTGTGACTGTGTGTATGTCTGTGTGTCTGTGACTGCCTTTGTGTGTCTCTGAGTGTCTGTGACTGTGTGTGTTTGTCTGTCTGTGACCATGTTTGTATGTGTGTGCGCCTGGGACTGTGTGTGTGTGTGTTTGTGTGTTTGTGTGCATTTGTCTGTCACTGTGAGTGTGTGTGTTTGTGTGTGTGTCTGTGTGTGTGTGTGTGTCTGTGACTGTGTTTGTCTGTATGTGTGTGTTTGTGTCTGCCTGTGTGTCTGTGTGTATGTGAGTATGTGTGTGTATCTGTGACTGTGAGAGCGTGAGACTGTGTGTGTTTGTGTTTGCATCTGTGCCTGTGCATTTTCGTGTGTGTGTGTCTGACTGTACGTGTTTGTGTGTGTGTGTGACTGTGTGTATGTGACTGTCTGTGACTATGTATGTGTGTGTGTGTCTGTGACTTGTGTCTGTGACAGTGTTTGTGTGTCTGTGATTGTGTGTGTATCTGACTGTGTGTATGTCAGTGACTGCATTTGTGAATGTGTCTGTGTGTGTTTGTATGCCTGTGTGTTTGTGTCTGTATGTGTTTGTGTGTGTGTGAGCGTGTTTGTGTGTGTGTGTGGGTCTGAGACTATGTGTGTGTGTGTGTGATTGTGTGTGTGTGTCTGTGGCTCTGTGTGCATGTGTGTCTGTCTGTGACTGTGTTTGTGTATCTGTGAGTGTCCGTGACTGTGTGTGTGTCTGTCTGTGACTGTGTGTGTGTGTGTGTGCGTGAGTGTGTGGGACTGTGTGTGTGTCTGTTACTGTGTTTGTGTGTATGTGTGTCTGTGAGTGTGTGTGTGTCAGTGACTGTTCGTGTGTGTATGTATCTGTGTGCATGTGTCTGTGTGTGTATGTGTGTGTGTGAGAGACTATGTGTATGTGTGTGTGTGTGTGTGTGTGAGACTATGTGCATGTGTGCGTGCATGTGTATGTGACTGTGAGTCTGTGTCTGTGACTGTGTTTGTGTGTGTGTGTGTGTGTCTGGGACTGTGCGTGTGTCTGTGACTGTGTTTGTGTGTGTCCATGACTGTGTTTGTGTGTGTAAGTCTGTGACTGTATTTGTATCTGTGACTGTGTGTGTGTGTCTGTGTGTTTGTGTCTGTATGTGTGTGTGTGTGTGTGTGTGTGTGAGTGACTGTGTTTGTGTATATATGTGTGTGTGTGTCTGTGACTATGTGTCTGTGACTGTGTTTGTGCATCTGTGTGTGTCTGTGACTGTGTGTGTGGGTCTGAGACTATGTGTGTGTGTATGATTTTGTGTGTGTGTGTGTGTGGCTGTATGCATGTGTGTCTGTCTGTGACTGTGTTTTGTGTGTCTGTGAGTGTCCGTGACAGTGTGTCTGTCTGTCTGTCTCAGACTGTGTGTGTGTGTGTATGTGTGTGTGAGTGTGCAGGACTATGTGTGTGTGTGTGTGTGTGTCTGTGACTGTGTGTGTGTCTGTGACTGTGTTTGTGTGTGCGTGTGTCAGTGACTGTGTTTGTGTCTGTATGTGTGTGTGTGTGTCAGTGACTGTTCGTGTGTGTATCTGTGTGTCTGTGACTGTGTGTCTGTGACTGTGTTTGTGCATCTGTGTGTGTCTGTGACTGTGTGTGTCGGTCTGAGACTATGTGTGTGTGTGGCTCTGTGTGCATGTGTGTCTGTCTGTGACTGTGTTTGTGTGTCTGTGAGTGTCTGTGACAGTGTGTGTGTCTGTCTGTCTCTGACTGTGTGTGTGTGAGTATGAGAGTGTGCGGGACTGTCTGTGTGTGTGTGTGTCTGTGACTATGTGTCTGTGACTGTGTTTGTGCATCTGTGCGTGTCTGTGACTGTGTGTGTGGGTCTGAGACTATGTGTGTGTGTATGATTTTGTGTGTGTGTGTGTGTGTGTGACTCTGTGTGCATGTGTGTCTGTCTGTGACTGTGTTTTGTGTGTCTGTGAGTGTCCGTGACAGTGTGTGTGTCTGTCTGTCTCAGACTCTGTGTGTGTGTGTATGTGTGTGTGAGTGTGTGGGACTGTGTGTGTGTGTGTGTGTGTGTGTGTGTGTCTGTGACTGTGTGTGTGTCTGTGACTGTGTTTGTGTGTGCGTGTGTCAGTGACTGTGTGTGTATGTGTGTGTGTGTCAGTGACTGTTCGTGTGTGTATCTGTGTGTCTGTGACTGTGTGTGCGTGTCTGTGACTCTGCGTGTATGTGTCTGTATGCCTGTGACTGTGTGTTTGCCTGTGTGTGTGTGTCTGTGTGTGTATGTGTGTGTGTGTGTGTGAGACTATGTCTATACGTTTGTGTGTGTGAGACTATTTGTATACATGTGTGTGTGTGAGAGAGAGACTATGAGTATGCGTATGTGTGTGACTGTTTGTCTGTGCCTGTGACTGTGTTTGTGTGTGTGCGTGTGTGTGTGTGTGTCTGTGCGTGTGTCTGTGACTGTGTTTGCGTGTATGTGTGTGTGTGTCCGTGACTGTGTTTGTGTGTGTGTATCTGTGACTGTGTGTGTGTATGCCTGTGTGTTTGTGTCTGTATGTGTGCGTGTGTGTGTGAGAGTGACTGTGTTTGTGTATGTGTGTGTGTGTGTGTGTCTGCGACTATGTGTCTGTGACTGTGTTTGTGCATCTGTGTGTGTCTGTGACTGTGTGTGTCGGTCTGAGACTATGTGTGTGTGTGGCTCTGTGTGCATGTGTGTCTGGCTGTGACTGTGTTTGTGTGTCTGTGAGTGTCCGTGACAGTGTGTGTGTCTGTCTGTCTGAGACTGTGTGTGTGTGTGTGTGTATGTGTGTGAGTGTGCGGGACTGTGTGTGTGTGTGTGTGTGTGTGTGTGTCTGTGACTGTGTGTGTCTGTGACTGGGTTTGTGTGTGCGTGTGTCAGTGACTGTGTTTGTGTGTATGTGTGTGTGTGTGTCAGTGACTGTTCGTGTGTGTATCTGTTTGTGTGTCTGTGACTGTGTGTGTGCGTGTCTGTGACTCTCTGTGTGTATGTGTCTGTATGCCTGTGACTGTGTGTTTGCCTGTGTGTGTGTGTGTGTGTGTGTGTATGTGTATGTGTATGTGTGTGTGTGTGTGTGTTAGACTATGTCTATACGCTTGTGTGTGTGAGACTATTTGTATAAGTGTGTGTGTGTGTGAGAGAGACTATGTGTATGCGTGTGTGTGTGACTGTTTGTCTGTGCCTGTGAGTGTGTTTGTGTGTGTGTCTGTGTGTGTGTCTGGTACTGTATGTGTGTCTGTGACTGTGTTTGTGTGTATATGTGTGTGTGTCCGTGACAGTGTGTATGTGTGTGTGTGTGTGTGTGTGTGACTGTGTTTGTATGTGTGTGATTGTGTCTCTGACTGTGTGTATGAGAGTGTGTGTGTATGTGTCCATGACTGTGTTTGTGTTGTGTGTACGAGTCTGTGACTGTGTGTGTATGCATGTGTGTGTCTGTGCCTGTGTGTGTGTATGTGTGTGTGTGTGTGTGTTTCTGTGAATGTGTGTGTGTGTCTGTGACTGTGTGTATGTCTGTGTGTCTGTGACTGCCTTTATGTGTCTCTGAGTGTCTGTGACTGTGTGTGTTTGTCTGTCTGTGACCATGTTTGTATGTGTGTGCATCTGTGACTGTGTGTGTGTGTGTTTGTGTGTGTTTGTCTATCACTGTGAGTGTGTGTGTGTTTGTGTGTGTGTCTGTGTGCGTGTGTGTGTGTCTGTGACTGTGTTTGTCTGTGTGCCTGTCTGTCTGTATGTGTGTGTTTGTGTCTGCCTGTGTGTGTCTGTGTGTATGTGAGTATGTGTGTGTATCTGTGACTGTGAGAGTGTGAGACTGTGTGTGTTTGTGTTTGCGTCTGTGCCTGTGCATGTTCGTGTGTATGTGTGTGTGTTTGACTGTACGTGTTTGTGTGTGTGTGTGACTGTGTGTATGTGTCTGTCTGTGACTATGTATGTGTGTGTGTGTCTGTGACTTGTGTCTGTGACAGTGTTTGTGTGTCTGTGACTGTGACTGTGTGTCTGTGACTGCATGTATGTGTCAGTGACTGTGTGTTTGCGTATGTGTCTGTGTGTGTGTATGCCTGTGTGTTTGTGTCTGTATGTGTGTGTGTGTGTGTGTGTGTGTTTGTGTGTGTGTGTCTGTGACTATGTGTCTGTGACTGTGTGTGTGGGTCTGAGACTAGGTGTGTGTGTATGTGTGTGATTGTGTGTGTGTGTCTGTGGCTCTGTGTGCATGTGTGTCTATCTGTGACTGTGTTTGTGCATCTGTGAGTGTCCGTGACTGTGTTTATGTCTGTCTGTGACTGTGTGTGTGAGTGTGTGTGTGTGAGTGTGTGAGACTTTGTGTGTTTGTGTCTGTGACTGTGTGTGTGTCTGTGACTGTGTTTGTGTGTATGTGTGTCTGTGAGTCTGTGTGTTTGTCAGTGACTGTTCGTGTGTGTATGTATCTGTGTGCCTGTGACTGTGTGGGTATGCCTGTGTGTGTGTGTATGTGTGTGTGTGTGAGAGTCCACTTGTATGTGTGTGTGTGTGTGAGAGAGAGACTATGTGCATGTGTGCGTGCATGTGCATGTGACTGTGTGTCTGTGTCCATGACTGTGTTTGTGCGTGTGTGTCTGTGATTATGTGTCTGTGACTGTGTTTGTGCATCTGCGTGTGTCTGTGACTGTGTGTGTCGGTCTGAGACTATGTGTGTGCGTGTGATTTTGTGTGTGTGTGTGTGTGTGGCTCTGTGTGCATGTGTGTCTGTCTGTGACTGTGTTTGTGTGTGTGCGTGTCTGTGACTGTGTGTATGTCTGTGTGTCTGTGACTGCCTTTATGTGTCTCTGAGTGTCTGTGACTGTGTGTGTTTGTCTGACTGTGACCATGTTTGTAAGTGTGTGCGCCTGGGACTGTGTGTGTGTCTGTGCATCTGTGACTGTGTGTGTGTGTGGCTGTGTGTGTGTGTGTGTTTGTGTGTGTTTGTCTGTCACTGTGAGTGTGTGTGTGTTTGTGTGTGTGTCTGTGTGCGTATGTGTCTGTGACTGTGTTTGTCTGTGTGTCTGTCTGTATGTGTGTTTGTGTCTGCCTCTGTGTGTCTGTGTGTATGTGAGTATGTGTGTGTATCTGTGACTGTGAGTGTGAGACTGTGTGTTTGTGTTTGCGTCTGTGCCTGTGCAAGTTCGTGTGTGTGTGACTGACTGTACGTGTTTGTGTGTGTGTGTGACTGTGTGTATGTGTCTGTCTGTGACTATGTATGCGTTTGTGTGTCTGTGACTGTGTGTGTGTCTGTGACTGTGTGTGTATCTGTGACTGTGTGTGTATCTGTGACTGTGTGTATGTGTCAGTGACTGTGTGTTTGTGTATGTGTCTGTGTGTGTGTATGCCTGTGTGTTTGTGTCTGTATGTGTTTGTGTGTGTGTGTATGTGAGTGTGTTTGTGTGTGTGTGTGCATCTGTGACCATGTGTCTGTGACTGTGTGTGTGGGTCTGAGACTATGTGTGTGTGTGTGTGATTGTGTGTGCGTGTCTGTGGCTCTGTGTGCATGTGTGTCTGTCTGTGACTGTGTTTGTGTATCTGTGAGTGTCCGTGACTGTGTGTGTGTCTGTCTGTGACTGTGTGTGTGTGTGTGTGTGTGTGTGTGTGGGACTGTATGTGTGTCAGTTACTGTGTTTGTGGGTATGTGTGTCTGTGAGTGTGTGTGTGTGTCAGTGACTGTTCGTGTGTGTATGTATCTGTGTGCCTGTGACTGTGTGTGTATGTGTGTGTGTGAGAGACTATGTGTATGTGTGCGTGTGTGTGTGTGTCTGTGACTGTGTTTGTATCTGTGACTGTGTGTGTTTGTATGCCTGTGTTTTTGTGTCTGTATGTGTGTGTGTGTGTGTGAGACTGTGTTTGTGTATGTGTGTGTGTGTGTCTGTGACTATGTGTCTGTGACTGTGTTTGTGCATGTGTGTGTGTCTGTGACTGTGTGTGTGGGTCTGAGACTATGTGTGTGTGTGTGATTTTGTGTGTGCGTGTGTGGCCTTGTGTGCATGTGTGTCTGTCTGTGACTGTGTTTGTGTATCTGTGAGTGTCCGCGACTGTGTGTGTGTCTGTCTGTGACTGTGTGTGTGAGTGTGTGTGTGTGTGTGTGTGTGTGTGAGTGTGCGGGACTGTGTGTGTGTGTGTGTGTCTGTGACTGTGTGTGTGTCTATGACTGTGTTTGTATGTATGTGTGTGTGCGTGTCAGTGACTGTTTGTGTGCGTATGAGTTTGTGTGTCTGTGACTGTGTGTGTGTGTGTCTGTGACTCTGTGTGTGTGTGTATGTGTCAGTATGCCAGTGACTGTGTGTGTGCCTCTGTGTGTGTCTGTGTGTGTGTAGGTGTGTGTGTGTGTGTGAGACTATGTGTATACGTGGGATGTGTGTGTGTGTGTGTGTGTGAGACTATGTGTATACGTGTGTGTGTGTGTGTGTGTGTGTGTGTGTGTGAGAGAGAGAGAGAGAGAGAGAGAGAGACTATGTGTATGCGTGTGTGTGTGACTGTGTGTCTGTGCCTGTGACTGTGTTTCTGTGTGTGTGTCTGGGACTGTATGTGTGTCTGTGACTGTGTTTGTGTGTATATGTTTGTGTGTCCGTGACAGTATTTGTGTGTGTGTGTGTGTGTGTGTGTGTGTGTGTGTGTGTGTGTGTGAGACTGTGTTATATGTGTGTGATTGTGTCTCTGACTGTGTGTATGAGAGTGTGTGTGTATGTGTCCATGACTGTGTTTGTGTTATGTGTGCGAGTCTGTGACTGTTTGTGTATGCTTGTGTGTGTCTGTGCCTGTGTGTGTGTATGTGTGTGTCTGTGACTGTGTGTGTGTGTGTGTGTCTGTGACTGTGTGTATGTCTGTGTGTCTATGACTGCCTTTATGTGTCTCTGAGTGTCCATGACTGTGTGTGTTTGTCTGTCTGTGATCATGTTTGTATGTGTGTGCGCCTGGGACTGTGTGTGTATGTGACTGTGTGTGTGTTTGTGTGTGTTTGTCACTGTGAGTGTGTGTGTGTTTGTGTGTGTGTCTGTGTGCATGTGTGTGTCTGTGACTGTGTTTGTCTGTGTGTCTGTCTGTATGTGTGTGTTTGTGTCTGCCTGTGTGTGTCTGTGTGTATGTGAGTATGTGTGTGTATCTGTGACTGTGAGAGTGTGAGACTGTGTGTGTTTGTGTTTGCGTCTGTGCCTGTGCATGTTCGTGTGTGTGTGTGTCTGACTGCACGTGTTTGTGTGTGTGTGTGACTGTGTGTATGTGACTAGCTGTGACTATGTATGTGTGTGTGTCTGTGACTTGTGTCTGTGACAGTGTTTGTGTGTCTGTTACTGTGTGTGTGTCTGTGACTGTATTTGTGTGTATGTGTGTCTGTGACTGTGTGTGTATCTGTGTCTGTGTGTATGTGTCAGTGACTGTTTTTGTGTATGTGTCTGAGTGTGTGTATGACTGTGTGTTTGAGTCTGTATGTGTTTGTGTGTGTGTGTGTGTGTGAGTATGTTTGTGTGTGTGTGCATCTGTAACTGTGTGTATGTGTCAGTAACTGTCTGTTTGTGTATGTGTCTGTGTATGTATATGTCTGTGTGTTTGTGTCTGTATGTGTTGGTGTGTGTGTGTGTGTGTGTGTGAGAGAGAGAGAGAGAGAAAGAGACTATGTGTATGCGTGTGTGTCTGACTGTGTGTCTGTGCCTGTGACTGTGTTTGTGTGTGTGTGTGTCTGGTACTGTATGTGTGTCTGTGACTGTGTTTGTGTGTATATGTTTGTCTGTGTCCGTGACAGTGTTTGTGTGTGTGTGTGTGACTGTTTGTATGTGTGTGATTGTGTCTCTGACTGTGTGTATGAGAGTGTGTGTGTATGTGCCCATGACTGTGTTTGTGTTGTGTGTGTGAGTCTGTGACTGTTTGTGTATGCATGTGTGTGTCTGTGCCTGTGTGTGTGTCTGTGACTGTGTGTGTGTCTGTGACTGTGTGTGTGTGTATGTGTGTCTGTGAATGTGTGTGTATCTGACTGTGTGTATATCAGTGACTGCATTTGTGAATGTGTCTGTGTGTGTGTATGCCTGTGTGTTTGTGTCTGTATGTGTTTGTGTGTGTGTGTGTGTGAGCGTGTTTGTGTGTGTGTGTGGGTCTGAGACTATGTGTGTGTGTGTGTGATTGTGTGTGTGTGTCTGTGGCTCTGTGTGCATGTGTGTCTGTCTGTGACTGTGTTTGTGTATCTGTGAGTGTCCGTGACTGTGTGTGTGTCTGTCTGTGACTGTGTGTGTGTGTGTGTGTGTGTGCATGAGTGTGTGGGACTGTGTGTGTGTCTGTTACTGTGTTTGTGTGTATGTGTGTCTGTGAGTGTGTGTGTGTCAGTGACTGTTCGTGTGTGTATGTATCTGTGTGCATGTGACTGTGTGTGTATGTGTGTGTGTGAGAGACTATGTGTGTGTGTGTGTGTGTGTGAGAGAGAGAGAGACTATGTGCATGTGTGCGTGCATGTGTATGTGACTGTGAGTCTGTGTCTGTGACTGTGTTTGTGTGTGTGTGTGTGTGTCTGGGACTGTGTGTGCGTCTGTGACTGTGTTTGTGTGTATGTGTGTGTGTGTCCATGACTGTGTTTGTGTGTGTGTGTGTCTGTGACTGTATTTGTATCTGTGACTGTGTGTGTATGCCTGTGTGTTTGTGTCTGTATGTGTGTGTGTGTGTGTGTGTGTGTGTGTGTGTGTGTGAGAGAGTGACTGTGTTTGTGTATATGTGTGTGTGTGTGTCTGTGACTATGTGTCTGTGACTGTGTTTGTGCATCTGTGTGTGTCTGTGACTGTGTGTGTGGGTCTGAGACTATGTGTGTGTGTATGATTGTGTGTGTGTGTGTGTGTGTGTGTGTGTGGCTCTGTGTGCATGTGTGTCTGTCTGTGACTGTGTTTTGTGCGTCTGTGAGTGTCCGTGACAGTGTGTGTGTCTGTCTGTCTCAGGCTGTGTGTGTGTGTGTGTATGTGTGTGTGTGTGCGGGACTCTGTGTGTGTGTGTGTGTGTGTGTGTGTCTGTGACTGTGTGTGTGTCTGTGACTGTGTTTGTGTGTGCGTGTGTCAGTGACTGTGTTTGTGTGTATGTGTGTGTGTGTGTCAGTGACTGTTCGTATGTGTATCTGTGTGTCTGTGACTGTGTGTGCGTGTCTGTGACTCTGTGTGTATGTGTCTGTATGCCTGTGACTGTGTGTTTGCCTGTGTGTGTGTGTCTGTGTGTGTATGTGTGTGTGTGTGTGAGACTATGTCTATACGTTTGTGTGTGTGAGACAATTTGTATACATGTGTGTGTGTGAGAGAGAGAGAGACTATGAGTATGCGTATGTGTGTGACTGTCTGTGCCTGTGTTTGTGTGTGTGTGTGTGTGTGTCTGTGCGTGTGTCTGTGACTGTGTTTGCGTGTATGTGTGTGTGTGTCCGTGACTGTGTTTGTGTGTGTGTGCCTGTGACTGTATTAGTATCTGTGACTGTGTGTGTGTATGCCTGTGTGTTTGTGTCTGTATGTGTGCGTGTGTGTGAGAGGGTGACTGTGTTTGTGTATGTGTGTGTGTGTGTGTGTGTGTCTGTGACTATGTGTCTGTGACTGTGTTTGTGCATCTGTGTGTGTCTGTGACTGTGTGTGTCGGTCTGAGACTATGTGTGTGTGTGGCTCTGTGTGCGTGTGTGTCTGTCTGTGACTGTGTTTATGTGTCTGTGAGTGTCTGTGACAGTGTGTGTGTCTGTCTGTCTCTAACTCTGTGTGTGTGTGAGTGTGAGAGTGTGCGGGACTGTCTGTGTGTCTGTGCCTGTGACTGTGTTTGTGTGTGTGTGTGTCTGGTACTGTATGTGTGTCTGTGACTGTGTTTGTGTGTATATGTTTGTCTGTGTCCGTGACAGTGTTTGTGTGTGTGTGTGTGACTGTTTGTATGTGTGTGATTGTGTCTCTGACTGTGTGTATGAGAGTGTGTGTGTATGTGTCCATGACTGTGTTTGTGTTGTGTGTGCGAGTCTGTGACTGTTTGTGTATGCATGTGTGTGTCTGTGCCTGTGTGTGTGTCTGTGACTGTGTGTGTGTCTGTGACTGTATTTGTGTGTATGTGTGTCTGTGACGGTGTGTGTATCTGACTGTGTGTATGTCAGTGACTGCATTTGTGAATGTGTGTGTGTGTGTGTATGCCTGTGTGTTTGTGCCTGTATGTGTTTGTGTGTGTGTGTGAGCGTGTTTGTGTGTATGTGTGGGTCTGAGACTATGTGTGTGTGTGTGTGTGATTGTGTGTGTGTGTCTGTGGCTCTGTGTGCATGTGTGTCTGTCTGTGACTGTGTTTGTGTATCTGTGAGTGTCCGTGACTGTGTGTGTGTCTGTCTGTGACTGTGTGTGTGTGTGTGTGCATGAGTGTGTGGGACTGTATGTGTGTCTGTTACTGTGTTTGTGTGTATGTGTGTCTGTGAGTGTGTGTGTGTCAGTGACTGTTCGTGTGTGTATGTATCTGTGTGCATGTGACTGTGTGTGTATGTGTGTGTGTGAGAGACTATGTGTGTGTGTGTGTGTGTGTGAGAGAGAGAGACTATGTGCATGTGTGCGTGCATGTGTATGTGACTGTGAGTCTGTGTCTGTGACTGTGTTTGTGTGTGTGTGTGTGTGTCTGGGACTGTGTGTGCGTCTGTGACTGTGTTTGTGTGTATGTGTGTGTGTGTCCATGACTGTGTTTGTGTGTGTGTGTCTGTGACTGTATTTGTATCTGTGACTGTGTGTGTGTATGCCTGTGTGTTTGTGTCTGTATGTGTGTGTGTGTGTGTGTGTGTGTGAGAGAGAGAGTGACTGTGTTTGTGTATGTGTGTGTGTGTGTGTCTGTGACTATGTGTCTGTGACTGTATTTGTATCTGTGACTGTGTGTGTGTATGCCTGTGTGTTTGTGTCTGTATGTGTGTGTGTGTGTGTGTGTGTGTGAGAGTGACTGTGTTTGTGTATGTGTGTGTGTGTGTGTCTGTGACTATGTGTCTGTGACTGTGTTTGTGCATCTGTGTGTGTCTGTGACTGTGTGTGTGGGTCTGAGACTATGTGTGTGTGTATGATTGTGTGTGTGTGTGTGTGTGTGTGTGTGTGTGTGTGTGTGTGTGTGGCTCTGTGTGCATGTGTGTCTGTCTGTGACTGTGTTTTGTGCGTCTGTGAGTGTCCGTGACAGTGTGTGTGTCTGTCTGTCTCAGGCTGTGTGTGTGTGTGCATGTGTGTGTGTGTGCGGGACTCTGTGTGTGTGTGTGTGTGTGTGTGTGTCTGTGACTGTGTGTGTGTCTGTGACTGTGTTTGTGTGTGCGTGTGTCAGTGACTGTGTTTGTGTGTATGTGTGTGTGTGTCAGTGACTGTTCGTATGTGTATCTGTGTGTCTGTGACTGTGTGTGCGTGTCTGTGACTCTGTGTGTATGTGTCTGTATGCCTGTGACTGTGTGTTTGCCTGTGTGTGTGTGTCTGTGTGTGTATGTGTGTGTGTGTGTGTGAGACTATGTCTATACGTTTGTGTGTGTGAGACAATTTGTATACATGTGTGTGTGTGAGAGAGAGAGAGAGACTATGAGTATGCGTATGTGTGTGACTGTCTGTGCCTGTGTTTGTGTGTGTGTGTGTGTGTGTCTGTGCGTGTGTCTGTGACTGTGTTTGCGTGTATGTGTGTGTGTGTCCGTGACTGTGTTTGTGTGTGTGTGCCTGTGACTGTATTAGTATCTGTGACTGTGTGTGTGTATGCCTGTGTGTTTGTGTCTGTATGTGTGCGTGTGTGAGAGAGAGTGACTGTGTTTGTGTATGTGTGTGTGTGTGTGTGTCTGTGACTATGTGTCTGTGACTGTGTTTGTGCATCTGTGTGTGTCTGTGACTGTGTGTGTCGGTCTGAGACTATGTGTGTGTGTGGCTCTGTGTGCGTGTGTGTCTGTCTGTGACTGTGTTTATGTGTCTGTGAGTGTCTGTGACAGTGTGTGTGTCTGTCTGTCTCTAACTCTGTGTGTGTGTGAGTGTGAGAGTGTGCGGGACTGTCTGTGTGTCTGTGCCTGTGACTGTGTTTGTGTGTGTGTGTGTCTGGTACTGTATGTGTGTCTGTGACTGTGTTTGTGTGTATATGTTTGTCTGTGTCCGTGACAGTGTTTGTGTGTGTGTGTGTGACTGTTTGTATGTGTGTGATTGTGTCTCTGACTGTGTGTATGAGAGTGTGTGTGTATGTGTCCATGACTGTGTTTGTGTTGTGTGTGCGAGTCTGTGACTGTTTGTGTATGCATGTGTGTGTCTGTGCCTGTGTGTGTGTCTGTGACTGTGTGTGTGTCTGTGACTGTATTTGTGTGTATGTGTGTCTGTGACTGTGTGTGTATCTGACTGTGTGTATGTCAGTGACTGCATTTGTGAATGTGTCTGTGTGTGTGTATGCCTGTGTGTTTGTGCCTGTATGTGTTTGTGTGTGTGTGTGAGCGTGTTTGTGTGTATGTGTGGGTCTGAGACTATGTGTGTGTGTGTGTGTGATTGTGTGTGTGTGTCTGTGGCTCTGTGTGCATGTGTGTCTGTCTGTGACTGTGTTTGTGTATCTGTGAGTGTCCGTGACTGTGTGTGTGTCTGTCTGTGACTGTGTGTGTGTGTGTGCATGAGTGTGTGGGACTGTATGTGTGTCTGTTACTGTGTTTGTGTGTATGTGTGTCTGTGAGTGTGTGTGTGTCAGTGACTGTTCGTGTGTGTATGTATCTGTGTGCATGTGACTGTGTGTGTATGTGTGTGTGTGAGAGACTATGTGTGTGTGTGTGTGTGTGTGAGAGAGAGACTATGTGCATGTGTGCGTGCATGTGTATGTGACTGTGAGTCTGTGTCTGTGACTGTGTTTGTGTGTGTGTGTGTGTGTCTGGGACTGTGTGTGCGTCTGTGACTGTGTTTGTGTGTATGTGTGTGTGTGTCCATGACTGTGTTTGTGTGTGTGTGTCTGTGACTGTATTTGTATCTGTGACTGTGTGTGTGTATGCCTGTGTGTTTGTGTCTGTATGTGTGTGTGTGTGTGTGTGTGTGAGAGAGAGTGACTGTGTTTGTGTATGTGTGTGTGTGTGTGTCTGTGACTATGTGTCTGTGACTGTATTTGTATCTGTGACTGTGTGTGTGTATGCCTGTGTGTTTGTGTCTGTATGTGTGTGTGTGTGTGTGTGTGTGTGAGAGAGAGTGACTGTGTTTGTGTATGTGTGTGTGTGTGTGTCTGTGACTATGTGTCTGTGACTGTGTTTGTGCATCTGTGTGTGTCTGTGACTGTGTGTGTGGGTCTGAGACTATGTGTGTGTGTATGATTGTGTGTGTGTGTGTGTGTGTGTGTGTGTGTGTGTGTGTGTGTGTGTGGCTCTGTGTGCATGTGTGTCTGTCTGTGACTGTGTTTTGTGCGTCTGTGAGTGTCCGTGACAGTGTGTGTGTCTGTCTGTCTCAGGCTGTGTGTGTGTGTGCATGTGTGTGTGTGTGCGGGACTCTGTGTGTGTGTGTGTGTGTGTGTGTGTGTCTGTGACTGTGTGTGTGTCTGTGACTGTGTTTGTGTGTGCGTGTGTCAGTGACTGTGTTTGTGTGTATGTGTGTGTGTGTCAGTGACTGTTCGTATGTGTATCTGTGTGTCTGTGACTGTGTGTGCGTGTCTGTGACTCTGTGTGTATGTGTCTGTATGCCTGTGACTGTGTGTTTGCCTGTGTGTGTGTGTCTGTGTGTGTATGTGTGTGTGTGTGTGTGAGACTATGTCTATACGTTTGTGTGTGTGAGACAATTTGTATACATGTGTGTGTGTGAGAGAGAGAGAGAGACTATGAGTATGCGTATGTGTGTGACTGTCTGTGCCTGTGTTTGTGTGTGTGTGTGTGTGTGTCTGTGCGTGTGTCTGTGACTGTGTTTGCGTGTATGTGTGTGTGTGTCCGTGACTGTGTTTGTGTGTGTGTGCCTGTGACTGTATTAGTATCTGTGACTGTGTGTGTGTATGCCTGTGTGTTTGTGTCTGTATGTGTGCGTGTGTGAGAGAGAGTGACTGTGTTTGTGTATGTGTGTGTGTGTGTGTGTCTGTGACTATGTGTCTGTGACTGTGTTTGTGCATCTGTGTGTGTCTGTGACTGTGTGTGTCGGTCTGAGACTATGTGTGTGTGTGGCTCTGTGTGCGTGTGTGTCTGTCTGTGACTGTGTTTATGTGTCTGTGAGTGTCTGTGACAGTGTGTGTGTCTGTCTGTCTCTAACTCTGTGTGTGTGTGAGTGTGAGAGTGTGCGGGACTGTCTGTGTGTGTGTGTCTGTGACTGTGTTTGTGTGTGCGTGTCAGTGACTGTGTTTGTGTGTCTGTGACTGTGTGTGTGCGTGTCTGTGACTCTGTGTGTGTGTATGTCTGTATGCCTGTGACTGTGTGTGTTTGCCTGTGTGTGTGTCTGTGTGTGTGTATGTGTGTGTGTGTGAGAGACTATGTGTATACGTTGTTGTGTGTGTGTGTGAGCCTATGTGTATACGTGTGTGTGTGTGCGTGAAAGAGAGAGAGAGAGAGAGACTATGTGTATGCATGTGTGTGTGACTGTGTGTCTGTGCCTGTGACTGTGTGTGTGTGTGTGCCTGGGACTGTATGTGTGTCTGTGACTGTGTTCGTGTGTATATGTGTGTGTGTGTGTCCGTGACAGTGTTTGTGTGTGTGTGTGTGTGTGACTGAGTTTGTATGTCTGTGATTGTGTCTCTGACTGTGTGTATGAGAGTGTGTGTGTTTGTTTCCATGACTGTGTTTGTGTGGTGTGTGTGTCTGTGACTGTGTGTGTGTATGCATGCGTGTGTCTGTGCCTGTGTGTGTGTATGTGTGTGTGTCTGTGACTGTGTGTGTGTGTGTGTGTGTGTCTGTGACTGTGTGTATGTCTGTGTGTCTGTGACCGCCTTTATGTGTCTCTGAGTGTCTGTGACTGTGTGTGTTTGTCTGTCTGTGACCATGTTTGTATGTGTGTGCGCCTGGGACTGTGTGTGTGTCTGTGCATCTGTGACTGTGTGTGTGTAACTGCGTGTGTGTGCGTTTGTGTGTGTTTGTCTGTAACTGTGAGTGTGACTGTGTTTGTCTGTGTGTCTGTCTGTATGTGTGTGTTTGTGTGTGCCTGTGTGTGTACGTGAGTATGTGTGTGTATCTGTGAATGTGAGAGTGTGATACTGTGTGTTTGTGTTTGCGTCTGTGCCTGTGCATGTTCGTGTGTGTGTGTGTGTGTGTGTGTGTGTCTGACTTACGTGTTTGTGTGTGTGTGTGTGACTGTATGTATGTGTCTGTCTGTGACTATGTATGTGTGTGAGTGTGTGTGTGTGTGTGTGTGTGTGTCTGTGCGTGAGTGTGTGGGACTGTGTGTGTGTCTGTTACTGTGTTTGTGTGTATGTGTGGCTGTGAGTGTGTGTGTGTCAGTGACTGTTCGTGTGTGTATGTATCTGTGTGCCTGTGACTGTGTGTGTATGTGTGTGTGTGAGAGACTATGTGTATGTGTGTGTTTGTGTGTGAGAGAGAGACTATGTGCATGTGTGCGTGCATGTGTATGTGACTGTGAGTCTGTGTCTGTGACTGTGTTTGTGTGTGTGCGTGTGTCTGGGACTGTGCGTGTGTCTGTGACTGTGTTTGTGTGTATGTGTGTGTGTGTCCATGACTGTGTTTGTGTGTGTGTCTGTGATTGTATTTGAATCTGTGACTGAGTGTGTGTATGCCTGTGTGTTTGTATCTGTGTGTGTGTGTGTGTGTGAGAGAGAGTGACTGTGTTTGTGTATATGTGTGTGTGTGTGTGTGTGTGTGTGTCTGTGACTATGTGTCTGTGACTGTGTTTGTGCATCTGTGTGTGTCTGTGACTGTGTGTGTGGGTCTGAGACTATGTGTGTGTGTATGATTTTGTGTGTGTGTGTGTGTGTGTGTGTGTGTGTGTGTGGCACTGTGTGCATGTGTGTCTGTCTTTGACTGTGTTTTGTGTGTCTGTGAGTGTCTGTGACAGTGTGTGTGTCTGTCTGTCTCAGACTGTGTGTGTGTGTGTATGTGTGTGTGAGTGTGCGGGACTGTGTGTGTGTGTGTGTGTGTGTGTGTGTGTGTGTGTCAGTGACTGTTCGTGTGTGTATCTGTTTGTGTGTCTGTGACTGTGTGTGTGCGTGTCTGTGACTCTCTGTGTGTATGTGTCTGTATGCCTGTGACTGTGTGTTTGCCTGTGTGTCTGTGTGTGTGTGTGTGTATGTGTATGTGTGTGTGTGTGTGTTAGACTATGTCTATACGCTTGTGTGTGTGAGACTATTTGTATAAGTGTGTGTGTGTGAGAGAGAGACTATGTGTATGCGTGTGTGTGTGACTGTTTGTCTGTGCCTGTGACTGTGTTTGTGTGTGTGTCTGTGTGTGTGTCTGGTACTGTATGTGTGTCTGTGACTGTGTTTGTGTGTATATGTGTGTGTGTGTCCGTGACAGTGTTTGTGTGTGTGACTGTGTTTGTATGTGTGATTGTGTCTCTGACTGTGTGTATGAGAGGGTGTGTGTATGTGTCAATGACTGTGTTTGTGTTGTGTGTACGAGTCTGCGACTGTGTGTGTATGCATGTGTGTGTCTGTGCCTGTGTGTGTGTATGTGTGTGGGTGTGTTTCTGTGAATGTGTGTGTGTGTGTGTGACTGTGTGTATGTCTGTGTGTCTGTGACTGCCTTTATGTGTCTCTGAGTGTCTGTGACTGTGTGTTTGTCTGTCTGTGACCATGTTTGTATGTGTGTGCACCTGGGACTGTCTGTGTGTCTGTGCATCTGTGACTGTGTGTGTGTGTGTGTGTTTGTGTGTGTTTGTCACTGTGAGTGTGTGTGTGTTTGTGTGTGTGTCTGTGTGCGTGTGTGTGTGTCTGTGACTGTGTTTGTCTGTGTGCCTGTCTGTCTGTATGTGTGTGTTTGTGTCTGCCTGTTTGTGTCTGTGTGTATGTATGTGTGTGTATCTGTGACTGTGAGAGTGTGAGACTGAGTGTGTTTGTGTTTGCGTCTGTGCCTGTGCATGTTCGTGTGTATGTGTGTGTGTTTGACTGTACGTGTGTGTGACTGTGTGTATGTGTCTGTCTGTGACTATGTATGTGTGTGTGTGTCTGTGACTCGTGTCTGTGACAGTGTTTGTGTGTCTGTGACTGTGACTGTGTGTCTGTGACTGCATGTATGTGTCAGTGACTGTGTGTTTGCGTATGTGTCTTTGTGTGTGTATGCCTGTGTGTTTGTGTCTGTATGTGTGTGTGTGTGTGTTTGTGTGTGTGTGTCTGTGACTATGTGTCTGTGACTGTGTGTGTGGGTCTGAGACTAGGTGTGTGTGTATGTGTGTGATTGTGTGTGTGTGTCTGTGGCTCTGTGTGCATGTGTGTCTGTCTGTGACTGTGTTTGTGCATCTGTGAGTGTCCGTGACTGTGTTTATGTCTGTCTGTGACTGTGTGTGTGAGTGTGTGTGTGTGTGTGTGTGTGTGTGTGTGAGTGTGTGGGACTTGGTGTGTTTGTGTCTGTGACTGTGTGTGTCTGTGACTGTGTTTGTGTGTATGTGTGTCTGTGAGTCTGTGTGTTTGTCAGTGACTGTTCGTGTGTGTATGTATCTGTGTGCCTGTGACTGTGTGGGTATGCCTGTGTGTGTGTGTATGTTTGTGTGTGTGAGAGTCTATGTGTATGTGTGTGTGTGTGTGTGTGAGAGAGAGAGACTATGTGCATGTGTGCGTGCATGTGTATGTGACTGTGTGTCTGTGTCCGTGACTGTGTTTGTGCGTTTGTGTCTGTGATTATGTGTCTGTGACTGTGTTTGTGCATCTGCGTGTGTCTGTGACTGTGTGTGTGGGTCTGAGACTATGTGTGTGCGTGTGATTTTGTGTGTGTGTGTGTGTGGCTCTGTGTGCATGTGTGTCTGTCCTGTGACTGTGTTTGTGTGTGTGCTTGTCTGTGACTGTGTGTGTCTGTCTGTCTGTGACTCTGTCTGTGTGTGTGTGTGTGTGTGTGTGTGTGTGTGTGTGTGAGAGTTTGCGGGACTGTGTGTGTGTCTGTGCATGTGTCTGTGACTGTGTGTGTCTGTGACGGTGTTTGAGTGTGCGTGTGTCAGTGACTGTGTTTGTGTGTATGTGTGTGTGTGTGTCAGTGACTGTTCATGTGTGTATGTGTTTGTGTGTCTGTGACTGTGCGTGTGCGTGTCTGTGACTCTGTGTGTGTGTATGTCTGTATGCCTGTGACTGTGTGTGTTTGTATGTGTGTGTGTGTCTGTGTGTGTGTGTATGTGTGTGTGTGTGAGACTATGTGTATACGTTGTTGTGTGTGTGTGTGAGACTATGTGTATACATATGTGTGTGTGTGTGTGAGAGAGAGAGAGAGACTATGTGTATGCATGTGTGTGTGACTGTGTGTCTGTGCCTGTGACTGTGTGTGTGTGTGTGTGGGACTGTATGTGTGTCTGTGACTGTGTTTGTGTGTATATGTGTGTGTGTGTCCGTGACAGTGTTTGTGTGTGTGTGTGTGTGTGTGTGACTGAGTTTGTATGTGTGTGATTGTGTCTCTGACTGTGTGTATGAGTGTGTGTGTTTGTTTCCATGACTGTGTTTGTGTGGTGTGTGTGTCTGTGACTGTGTGTGTCTATGCATGTGTGTGTCTGTGCCTGTGTGTGTGTATGTGTGTGTGTCTGTGACTGTGTGTATGTCTGTGTGTCTGTGACTGCCTTTATGTGTCTCTGAGTGTCTGTGACTGTGTGTGTTTGTCTGTCTGTGACCATGTTTGTATGTGTGTGTGCCTGGGACTGTGTGTGTGTCTGTGCATCTGTGACTGTGTGTGATTAACTGTGTGTGTGTGTGTTTGTGTGTGTTTGTCTGTCACTGTGAGTGTGACTGTGTTTGTCTGTGTGTCTGTCTGTATGTGTGTGTTTGTGTGTGCCTGTGTGTGTACGTGAGTGTGTGTGTATCTGTGAATTTGAGAGTGTGATACTGTGTGTTTGTGTTTGGGTCTGTGCCTGTGCATGTTTGTGTGTGTGTGTGTGTGTGTGTGTGTCTGACTGTACGTGTTTGTGTGTGTGTGTGACTGTATGTATGTGTCTGTCTGTGACTATGTATGTGTGTGTGTGTGTGTGTGTGTGTGTGTGTGTGTGTGTGCGCGTGAGTGTGTGGGACTGTGTGTGTGTCTGTTACTGTGTTTGTGTGTATGTGTGTCTGTGAGTGTGTGTGTGTCAGTGACTGTTCGTGTGTGTATGTATCTGTGTGCCTGTGACTGTGTGTGTATGTGTGTGTGAGAGAGACTATGTGTATGTGTGTGTGTGAGAGAGAGACTATGTGCATGTGTGCGTGCATGTGTATGTGACTGTGAGTCTGTGTCTGTGACTGTGTTTGTGTGTGTGTGTGTGTCTGGGACTGTGCATGTGTCTGTGACTGTGTTTGTGTGTATGTGTGTGTGTGTCCATGACTGTATTTGTGTGTGTCTGTGATTGTATTTGTATCTGTGACTGTGTGTGTATGCCTGTGTGTTTGTATCTGTGTGTGTGTGTGTGTGTGTGTGTGTGTGTGAGAGAGAGAGTGACTGTGTTTGTGTATATGTGTGTGTGTGTGTGTCTGTGACTATGTGTCTGTGACTGCTGGTGCATCTGTGTGTGTCTGTGACTGTGTGTGTGGGTCTGAGACTATGTGTGTGTGTATGATTTTGTGTGTGTGTGTGTGTGTGTGTGTGTGTGTGTGTGGCTCTGTGTGCATGTCTGTGACTGTGTTTTGTGTGTCTGTGAGTGTCCGTGACAGTGTGTGTGTCTGTCTGTCTCAGATTGTGTGTGTGTGTGTATGTGTGTGTGAGTGTGCGGGACTGTGTGTGTGTGTGTGTGTGTGTGTGTGTGTGTCTGTGACTGTGTGTGTCTGTGACTGTGTTTGTGTGTGCCTGTGTCAGTGACTGTGTTTGTGTGTATGTGTGTGTGTGTGTGTCAGTGCCTGTTCATGTGTGTATCTGTTTGTGTGTCTGTGACTGTGTGTGTGCGTGTCTGTGACTCTCTGTGTGTATGTGTCTGTATGCCTGTGACTGTGTGTTTGCCTGTGTGTGTGTGTGTGTGTGTGTGTGTGTGTGTATGTGTATGTGTGTGTGTGTGTGTGTTAGACTATGTCTATACGCTTGTGTGTGTGAGACTATTTGTATAAGTGTGTGTGTGTGAGAGAGAGACTATGTGTATGCGTGTGTGTGTGACTGTCTGTGCCTGTGACTGTGTTTGTGTGTGTGTCTGTGCGTGTGTCTGGTACTGTATGTGTGTCTGTGACTGTGTTTGTGTGTATATGTGTGTGTGTGTCCGTGACAGTGTTTGTGTGTGTGACTGTGTTTGTATGTGCGTGATTGTGTCTCTGACTGTGTGTATGAGAGTGTGTGTGTATGTGTCCATGACTGTGTTTGTGTTGTGTGTACAAGTCTGCGACTGTGTGTGTATGCATGTGTGTGTCTGTGCCTGTGTGTGTGTATGTGTGTGTGTTTCTGTGAATGTGTATGTGTGTCTGTCTGTGACTGTGTGTATGTCTGTGTGTCTGTGACTGCCTTTATGTGTCTCTGAGTGTCTGTGACTGTGTGTGTTTGTCTGTCTGTGACCATGTTTGTATGTGTGTGCACCTGGGACTGTGTGTGTGTCTGTGCATCTGTGACTGTGTGTGTGTGTGGCTGTGTGTGTGTGTGTTTGTGTGTGTTTGTCTGTCACTGTGAGTGTGTGTGTTTGTGTGTGTGTCTGTGTGCGTGTGTGTGTGTCTGTGACTGTGTTTGTCTGTGTGCCTGTCTGTCTGTATGTGTGTGTTTGTGTCTGCCTGTGTGTGTCTGTGTGTATGTGAGTATGTGTGTGTATCTGTGACTGTGAGAGTGTGAGACTGTGTGTGTTTGTGTTTGCGTCTGTGCCTGTGCATGTTCGTGTGTATGTGTGTGTGTTTGACTGTACGTGTTTGTGTGTGTGTGTGACTGTGTGTGTGTGTCTGTCTGTGACTATGTATGTGTGTGTGTGTCTGTGACTTGTGTCTGTGACAGTGTTTGTGTGTCTGTGACTGTGACTGTGTGTCTGTGACTGCATGTATGTGTCAGTGACTGTGCGTTTGCGTATGTGTCTGTGTGTGTGTATGCCTGTGTGTTTGTGTCTGTATGTGTGTGTGTGTGTGTGTGTGTTTGTGTGTGTGTGTCTGTGACTATGTGTCTGTGACTGTTTGTGTGGGTCTGAGACTGGGTGTGTGTGTATGTGTGTGATTGTGTGTGTGTGTCTGTGGCTCTGTGTGCATGTGTGTCTGTCTGTGACTGTGTTTGTGCATCTGTGAGTGTCCGTGACTGTGTTTATGTCTGTCTGTGACTGTGTGTGTGAGTGTGTGTGGGTGTGTGTGAGTGTGTGGGACTTTGTGTGTTTGTGTCTGTGACTGTGTGTGTGTCTGTGACTGTGTTTGTGTGTATGTGTGTCTGTGAGTCTGTGGTTTGTCAGTGACTGTTCGTGTGTGTATGTATCTGTGTGCCTGTGACTGTGTGGGTATGCCTGTGTGTGTGTGTGTATGTGTGTGTGTGTGTGTGTGAGAGTCTACGTGTATGTGTGTGTGTGTGTGTGAGAGAGAGACTATGTGCATGTGTGCGTGCATGTGTATGTGACTGTGAGTCTGTGTCTGTGACTGTGTTTGTGTGTGTGTGTGTGTCTGGGACTGTGCATGTGTCTGTGACTGTGTTTGTGTGTATGTGTGTGTGTGTCCATGACTGTATTTGTGTGTGTCTGTGATTGTATTTGTATCTGTGACTGTGTGTGTGTATGCCTGTGTGTTTGTATCTGTGTGTGTGTGTGTGTGTGTGTGTGTGTGTGAGAGAGAGAGAGTGACTGTGTTTGTGTATATGTGTGTGTGTGTGTGTCTGTGACTATGTGTCTGTGACTGCTGGTGCATCTGTGTGTGTCTGTGACTGTGTGTGTGGGTCTGAGACTATGTGTGTGTGTATGATTTTGTGTGTGTGTGTGTGTGTGTGTGTGTGTGTGTGTGGCTCTGTGTGCATGTCTGTGACTGTGTTTTGTGTGTCTGTGAGTGTCCGTGACAGTGTGTGTGTCTGTCTGTCTCAGATTGTGTGTGTGTGTGTATGTGTGTGTGAGTGTGCGGGACTGTGTGTGTGTGTGTGTGTGTGTGTGTGTGTGTGTGTGTCTGTGACTGTGTGTGTCTGTGACTGTGTTTGTGTGTGCCTGTGTCAGTGACTGTGTTTGTGTGTATGTGTGTGTGTGTGTGTCAGTGCCTGTTCATGTGTGTATCTGTTTGTGTGTCTGTGACTGTGTGTGTGCGTGTCTGTGACTCTCTGTGTGTATGTGTCTGTATGCCTGTGACTGTGTGTTTGCCTGTGTGTGTGTGTGTGTGTGTGTGTGTGTGTGTGTGTGTATGTGTATGTGTGTGTGTGTGTGTGTTAGACTATGTCTATACGCTTGTGTGTGTGAGACTATTTGTATAAGTGTGTGTGTGTGTGAGAGAGACTATGTGTATGCGTGTGTGTGTGACTGTCTGTGCCTGTGACTGTGTTTGTGTGTGTGTCTGTGCGTGTGTCTGGTACTGTATGTGTGTCTGTGACTGTGTTTGTGTGTATATGTGTGTGTGTGTCCGTGACAGTGTTTGTGTGTGTGACTGTGTTTGTATGTGCGTGATTGTGTCTCTGACTGTGTGTATGAGAGTGTGTGTGTATGTGTCCATGACTGTGTTTGTGTTGTGTGTACAAGTCTGCGACTGTGTGTGTATGCATGTGTGTGTCTGTGCCTGTGTGTGTGTATGTGTGTGTGTTTCTGTGAATGTGTATGTGTGTCTGTCTGTGACTGTGTGTATGTCTGTGTGTCTGTGACTGCCTTTATGTGTCTCTGAGTGTCTGTGACTGTGTGTGTTTGTCTGTCTGTGACCATGTTTGTATGTGTGTGCACCTGGGACTGTGTGTGTGTCTGTGCATCTGTGACTGTGTGTGTGTGTGGCTGTGTGTGTGTGTGTTTGTGTGTGTTTGTCTGTCACTGTGAGTGTGTGTGTGTTTGTGTGTGTGTCTGTGTGCGTGTGTGTGTGTCTGTGACTGTGTTTGTCTGTGTGCCTGTCTGTCTGTATGTGTGTGTTTGTGTCTGCCTGTGTGTGTCTGTGTGTATGTGAGTATGTGTGTGTATCTGTGACTGTGAGAGTGTGAGACTGTGTGTGTTTGTGTTTGCGTCTGTGCCTGTGCATGTTCGTGTGTATGTGTGTGTGTTTGACTGTACGTGTTTGTGTGTGTGTGTGACTGTGTGTGTGTGTCTGTCTGTGACTATGTATGTGTGTGTGTGTCTGTGACTTGTGTCTGTGACAGTGTTTGTGTGTCTGACTGTGACTGTGTGTCTGTGACTGCATGTATGTGTCAGTGACTGTGCGTTTGCGTATGTGTCTGTGTGTGTGTATGCCTGTGTGTTTGTGTCTGTATGTGTGTGTGTGTGTGTGTGTGTGTTTGTGTGTGTGTGTCTGTGACTATGTGTCTGTGACTGTTTGTGTGGGTCTGAGACTGGGTGTGTGTGTATGTGTGTGATTGTGTGTGTGTGTCTGTGGCTCTGTGTGCATGTGTGTCTGTCTGTGACTGTGTTTGTGCATCTGTGAGTGTCCGTGACTGTGTTTATGTCTGTCTGTGACTGTGTGTGTGAGTGTGTGTGGGTGTGTGTGAGTGTGTGGGACTTTGTGTGTTTGTGTCTGTGACTGTGTGTGTGTCTGTGACTGTGTTTGTGTGTATGTGTGTCTGTGAGTCTGTGGTTTGTCAGTGACTGTTCGTGTGTGTATGTATCTGTGTGCCTGTGACTGTGTGGGTATGCCTGTGTGTGTGTGTGTATGTGTGTGTGTGTGTGTGAGAGAGTCTACGTGTATGTGTGTGTGTGTGTGTGTGAGAGAGACTATGTGCATGTGTGCGTGCATGTGTATGTGACTGTGTGTCTGTGTCCGTGACTGTGTTTGTGCGTGTGTGTCTGTGATTATGTGTCTGTGACTGTGTTTGTGCATCTGCGTGTGTCTGTGACTGTGTGTGTGGGTCTGAGACTATGTGTGTGCGTGTGATTTTGTGTGTGTGTGTGTGTGGCTCTGTGTGCATGTGTGTCTGTCTGTGACTGCTTTTGTGTGTGTGTTTGTCCGTGACTGTGTGTGTGTCTGTCTGTCTGTGACTCTGTCTGTGTGTGTGTGTGTGTGTGTGTGAGTTTGCGGGACTGTGTGTGTGTGTGTGTGTGTGTGTCTGTGACTGTGTGTGTCTGTGACGGTGTTTGAGTGTGCGGGTGTCAGTGACTGTGTTTGTGTGTATGTGTGTGTGTGTGTCAGTGACTGTTCATGTGTGTATGTGTTTGTGTGTCTGTGACTGTGCGTGTGTGTGTCTGTGACTCTGTGTGTGTATGTGTCTGTGTGTGTGTTTATATGCGTGTGTGTGTCTGTGTGTGTGTATGTGTGTGTGTGTGCGTGTGAGACTATGTGTATACGTGTGTGTGTGTGTGTGTGTGTGAGTGAGAGAGAGAGAGAGAGACTATGTGTATGCATGTGTGTGTGACTGTGTGTCTGTGCCTGTGACTGTGTTTGTGTGTGTGTCTGTGTCTGGGACTGTATGTGTGTCTGTGATGTGTTTATGTGTATATGTGTGTGTGTGTCCGTGACAGTGTTTGTGTGTGTGTATGTGACTGTGTTTGTATGTGTGTGATTGTGTCTCTGACTGTGTGTATGAGAGTGTGTGTGTATGTTTCCATGACTGTGTTTGTGTTGTGTGTGTGTCTGTGACTGTGTGTGTGTATGCATGTGTGTCTGTGCCTGTGTGTGTGTATGTGTGTGTGTCTGTGACTGTGTGTGTATGTGTGTATGTCGGTGACTGTGTGTATGTCTGTGTGTCTGTGACTGCCTTTATGTGTCTCTGAGTGTCTGTGACTGTGTGTGTTTGTCTGACTGTGACCATGTTTGTATGTGTGTGCGCCTGGGACTGTGTGTGTGTCTGTGCATCTGTGACTGTGTGTGTGTGTGGCTGTGTGTGTGTGTGTTTGTGTGTGTTTGTCTGTCACTGTGAGTGTGTGTGTGTGTGTGTGAGTGTCTGTGTGCGTGTGTGTCTGTGACTGTGTTTGCCTGTGTGTCTGTCTGTATGTGTGTTTGTGTCTGCCTCTGTGTGTCTGTGTGTATGTGAGTATGTGTGTGTATCTGTGACGTTGAGTGTGAGACTGTGTGTTTGTGTTTGCGTCTGTGCCTGTGCATCTTCGTGTGTGTGTGACTGACTGTACGTGTTTGTGTGTGTGTGTGACTGTGTGTATGTGTCTGTCTGTGACTATGTATGAGTGTGTGTGTCTGTGACTTGTGTCTGTGACAGTGTTTGTGTGTCTGTGACTGTGTGTGTGTCTGTGACTGTGTGTGTATCTGTGACTGTGTGTGTATCTGTGACTGTGTGTATGAGTCAGTGACTGTGTGTTTGTGTATGTGTCTGTGTGTGTGTATGCCTGTGTGTTTGTGTCTGTATGTGTTTGTGTGTGTATGTGAGTGTGTTTGTGTGTGTGTGTGCATCTGTGACCATG